>PVKA01022811.1:0-36548 GCA_004027165.1 Ctenomys sociabilis | reverse complement strand
TAGAATAGAATAAGCTTCACTTCAATTAGGCTAAAAGTTATTCAAAGGCCAAGATCCCATCTTCTGCTTTATAAAATAATAATAATAATAATAATAATAATAATAATAATCTCTAAGATGACCTTAGGAGACAGAGGTTCAAATCTGACCTTTGCTTCTGACCTTAAGTAAGCTGTGTCTCAGTTTCTTCACTGACCCAGTGGAAAAGTGCTGTTGGCTTCTTAGTCTCTTGGAGGAATGACTATCTAACTGCTTTGCAAGTCATCAAATTTGGAACAGATGTTAATTTAGTAATTGTGATGAACGTGGCATTCAGATCGCTGACCATTTTCAACATTTAAATAAAGAGCTTCCAGCCACGGTAGGCCTGCGATTGCACCATCGCCTCTCTGGCCTCCTGCTCACTCACACCACCCAGGAGGGGAGCCCAGGAGAAGTGAAGAGCTGGGGAAACCAAGGTCTCCAGAGAGTGCTTGCCTTGGCCATGGGGCGGGGCGGGGAGTGGTACCCAGACATCCTGGCTCTGCCCGGGCGCGCAGCAGCAAAAGGGCTCCTCTGATGTGGCCTGGGCATTGTTCTGTCTGGGATTCTGTTGTTCGCTGCTTGGGATTTTTGATGCTTTTTGTCTAGCCCCAGTAGCTGAGGCAAGAGGAGGCCTGGGCAGTCCAAAGGCAGTATTTGGAGACTTTTCAGGAGCTCCAAGAACCCGCCCAGGTCATCCTGACTTCTCCCTGGAGCAGACAGGGACAGGGTGGAACGAGTTCTAGCCAGAAGCCTAGGCGGAGGAGCAGCCAGTCCTGTTCCTCCCAGGAGAGGTGTCCCTGTGCCGCAGGGGCCTCACCACCCTCTCCCTTTCTCAGAGTGAAAATCATTGACAGGGAGGGCAGCTTTGAGTCCATCCAGCATTTTCCAAAATAGCTTCTTCAGGAGCAGATGGCCTTGGATGCAAATGCACAGTGCTAGATGCAATCGACCCAGAGCAGAGTTCTAAACATTAGAAAGTTCACAAACTGTGGAGTGTATTGATTGATTGATTGACTGACTGACTGACTGATGGGGTCTCACTATGTAGTTCAGGCTGGCCTTGAACTCACTATGTAGCACAGGCTGCCTCAAACTCACACCGATCCTCCTGTCTCAGCCTCCTGAGTGTTGCGATGACAGAGGTGAGGCACCATGCCTGGCAAATGCAAGACTTCTCAGCAGCTTCCATTTGCTCTTGGGGTGTTTTGACTGGTCAAGAAAGCTGGGTGTGGTGACGCATGCTTATAACCCAGCACGGCTGAGGCAAGAGGATTGCTGTGAGTTCAAGACCAGCCTGGGCTACAAAGTGAGCTCAAGGCCAGCCTGAACTGCAGAGTGAGACCCTGTCTCAAGAAGAAAAGAAAGATGGGGACCGGGGGGATAGCTCAGTAGGATAAGCGCTTCCCTGGCAAGCGCAGGGTCCTGAGTTCAATCCCTGGTACCGCAAAAAAAAAAAAAAAAAAAAAAAAAAAAAAAAAAAAAAAAAAAAAAAAAAAAAAAAAAAAAAAAAAATCAAAAAGAAAAGAAAGGCCCATGCTTGCTAATCTTCACATGATGTATGCATGTCCAGCCACCTAATTATTTTAGGTGAAACAGAGTTTCCAACACTATCTCATCTCTTTATTTCTCTAAAGTTGTTCTGGATTTCCTTCGGCTCCTACCTCCAATGGACAGAGGAAATGAGGTGGAATGAAGGCAAATGGGCCCAGCCCGGACCACAGCTCAGCCAGCCCCACTCACCGCGGTGCCTTCCAGTGCTAGCCCAGTGTCTTGGTCCTGGCCGGTCTCCCCTCCCCCGCCCCCACTATCTTCCTGGTCTACCCCAATCCTGACCACAGTGGGTGTTGCCGAAGAGGGTCGGAGTGTCGCTGGACCCAGAGTCTAGTCCTTCTGCAGCTCCTGTTGACCTTGTGTGTCTATTCCCTTTATTCATCAAGTCGGGTACCATGTGACTTTGGGCTCTTCTCCAGAGTCAAAATGGCCATGAACCTGGGGAGATAGCTCAGTAGAATAAGCGTTTGCCTGCCAAGCTCAGGGTCCTGAGTTCAATCCCTGGTACCGCAAAAAAAAAAAAAAAAAAAAAAAAGAAAAAAAGAAAATGGCCATGAAAGGTAAAGATTCTGAATTGATTCTGGACACAGAAGCAATTCTGACAGAGCAATTAAAGACACTCACGAGAGAGGATTTCCAGAGTGGTTTCCAAAAATAGCAAGAACGGTGGGCTAAGTGTGTTTGAAGTGTGGAGCAGTGTTTCGAGGGGAATTCCTGGCGATGCAATATGAACTGTGGTACATTTTTTAGTTTAAATATTCACTGTATTTTCTGACACACTATGCATGCACAAACAACATTCACTCTCGGGGTGCCTAAGGCCACCTAGCAGTTGCCAGCACTTCGTCCCCCACACTCTGGCCAGCACTGCTCTGGACCATTCCAGCGTTTTGGAGATACCAGTCAAACCAAACCCAGCCTTCCAGTTCTTTCAACTAGGCCACCTTTGCATGCCACACACCCTAAAGAACCACCCATGTGGCCCCCAAACCCACTTCAAGGTCAACCTTAACCAAACCGTTGCTGGAGGCTGGGAGGATGGGCTTATACCGCTCATCAACCAGAGAAATGAACGTAAGATGCTCCTCCCTCTGGCCCCTCTATCCCCGCAAGCCTCTCATCTCCCCCAGCCCTCCCCTTCTTCACGTTTCTGAAATCGCTTAGCACTTGTCTGTCCCCAGTGGGGTCTGTGGTTTCCCTGGGCTGAGCGTCCCTGCCCACCTCAGTCCCTTCTCAGGGAGCCTGCGGAGAGTGACCCTACTTAGAGAGGAAGACAGGAAAGGGGAGGATAACCTATTATTTTCAAATCCGTGCCACACGGGAGGCCCCAGGGATTGACAGCAGAACTGGCCTCCAGCCCAGGCCACTGGACACGGAGCTCAGGGCCCTTTGCTGTCCAGCTGCCATCCAGGGTGGGGGTGTCGAGCCCAGGCTCAGGGCTACATGGGAGCCCGGTTTTCTTCTCCAGGAAATGAAGTGACCTCCTGTCTCTCCCCGCCTTCAGCCTCTTCCTGAGGCCCCCTCTAAGCTCCCCACCAGAAGAAACTGGATTTACAAGCCAGCTGCTGTAATCCCTTTAAAATGAGCTTTGGGGACTGTAGGCCCTCTTTGGGCGTTTCATTTTTTAAAAAACAATATTCATGGCTCAAAAGCTAAGATCGCTCTTTTCTCAGGAGGAGTCTCAGGGGCACAAAGGCTGGGTGAGGTGGCCCACGGACCTAAGGACACCTTGAGGGGTGTCAGACACCCTTGACTTCTTCCAGGCTTCCCAGGTGGATCCGGTGCTCTCTTTCTCTTGTTTATCCATCCTGCGGAATCTTCAAGATGTAGGTTCTTAGGTTGGGAATGGGAAGCAGAACGCCCCCTCCACACACATCTTCCAGGCCTTATTGGTTTTAAGGTGCCACCTCAGGGTGACTGGCTTGCTCAGTTTGACCAGAATTTTCATGATTTAGTGCATCCTGGGGAAATCTCTCGGTCCCAAGCAGAGACAGCTGGTGGGTCTAAACCACGCCCACCTCGCGGTGGCCACGCCCCCACTAGAGCCCGGCCACTACTGAACTGATTGACAGGTTTGGGGTGAGGATCTGAGCTTTTATCAGGCCCTGGACTTCATTCCGGCACACACACACACACACACACACACACACACACACACACCCTACACCTACACAGATTCTTCTATCCTGGAGAAATTGATTTAAAAGGAGCCACAAGTATAGGCCTGGATAAACTCTACCATTTACTAAACATCACTGTATGTCAAAATCCCTAGAAGGTAGATGTGGTTGTGACCATTTTATAGATGAGGAAACTGAGACTCAGAGGGGTTAAGTGACCCTCCCAACATCACAGAGCTGGGAAGTACCTGTGGTGTTAGACTCCAGGTCTTTCCCCACTCCTGAGCCATAGTCACCTCTGCCTCCACCATCAGCAAAAAGGACAGAGATGACTCCAGGCCCTCTGCCATGTGCACAGCTACCTCCTCTGTCCCCAACCCCATGTGTCCCCAGCCCAGAAAGGTCAGATGGCTGGATTCTGGGACAGTCACCCCAAAGAGGCAATGCCCCCAAACCAGTAAACCCCTCAAAAGCCAGAGCCCTACCTGCAGGAGAGGCCAAGGCTACCCACTGCCCAACATCAGCCTGGAAAAGAAGGCTTTGCTTAGGCTGCTGGCTCCCTGTTTACACCCCAGGCCACAGCAGCTATGGGACTATGACCGCAAGGCTGTGACACAGTGGGTTCAGCAGCGGTGGGGACTCTCACCGTCCCTGCTCCTCAGGGCCTTGCTAATGTGTGCTGGCGGCAGGTGGCCAGATCTGGAGACTCTCGAACTTCCTGCTGTATGGGGGGCTCTTGCACCCCCGCAGAGGTAGGCACCCTGCTGCATGGAAGGCCGCCTGGCCCCTGCTGTGTGGGCTCTGTGGTCCGCCCCAGCCACCCAGGGGTGCGCCAGCCTGCATTTCTGCCTGTGTGGGGTGTGTGTGTGTGTGTGTGTGTGTGTGTGTGTGTGTGTGTGTAGGACATTGCTAAGGGACATCCGCTGGGTGTGCAGACTGTCTGTGAGAAACCACAGATGCCCTACATGGGGGTAAGAGCTCACAGTGGGCGTGCATTTGGTGGTACACATAAGGCAGCCCGCACTCAGTCTACGCCATGGGCTACACCCGGGGCTGGGTGCACAATGCCCTGTGTCTCATAGTGCACAGCTTCCCAGTGTCTGCGGGTGCACCTGGGCAGGTTACCCAGCATCTGAGGGAGGGACTCCTCTCCTGTGTCCACCACTTAGAGGTTTGTGTGGGCCCTAGGCCAGGCGCCCTGCCTGGCCCCTGTCAGGAGCAGGTTGGAGCAAGCAGAAGACGGTTCTGAATCCTGAAACAGGGACTTATTGGTGACTTTCTGGGTGGTCCCTGAAGCAAGCACTGTGTGGCTTCAGCCACCGCAGGAAGAGGAGCAGCAGGGCCCCAACACATGCCAGGCTCAGCGACAAGTGAGAACACAAGTCCACAGCCCATCCTAGAGCTTTGCCTGGCTCTGCATCTCATCCCCTAATGACCTAGAAATTGAGGGCACACCTGTACCTTCTCTCTTCCTCCTTTCGCCCTTCACTGGGTGCTGCTGCAGTTACGCTCTGTGTCACCACCCTTTCAATCTGGGCCAGTGGCCTGCACCAGGGACATCTGTACTGTCACCTCAGCTTGCTAGGCCAGGGAAGCAGATGGCGTCCCTCTAGACACTTCCCTCTGGACCTGGGTGCTGTGGCCATGACACCAGCACTCACTTACTGAGAAAGGCCAGGCCCTGAGCCCCTTGCTTCACAGGTGAGGAAGCGGAGAAGAAATAAAGCAAGGCCACAGAGCATCCATGTGACAGAGGGTGGAAGCCGAGCGTGTGGCTGGGCTCTGGCTGGCTTGGGCTGCAACAGGAAAAGTTCATAGACCAGGCAGCTCAGACCACAGACTCATTTTCCCACCACTCTCAAGGCTGGAAGGTCAAAGGCAAAGTGCCAGTGGAGCTGGTTTCCTTTGTTTAGCACGTGGAAGGGCTGGGGTGAGCCCTGGCTTCTCTCCTTGTTATCTCTCCTTGAGCTACATCTCCAATTGGTTTTAAAGTGTTTTTTAAAGTTTTGAGATAGGTTCTCCCTGAATTGCCCAGGCTGAACTTGAATTTTTGATCGTCCTGCTTCCGCCTCCAAGGACAGCGGTCACAGGTATACACCACTGCGCCTGGCTTCCCTTTTCCTATAAGGACCCTTGTGGTCCAGCCCTTATCATTTTGTTTGACCCTGAACCCACCTCTGAGCATAGGCCCCTTGCAGGTTAAGGCTTGGACATCTGGACTGGAGGATCGCAGGGCTCTGATGAGCAAGAAGGACAGAGTCCTCGTGCTGTATCGACAGGACGCTCAGGGGTCTGAACTCTGGGCTCCCAGCCAGCCACAGGCATGGCACGGCAACTCCTCGGGTGCAGAGCACCTGGCTGTCTGGAGGTAGGAGAGACCTGGACAGGGTGATGGCGAGGAGTTGCAGCTTGGTGGCAGACTCTGGCCCTGTTTGTGTTTCCTAGAACAGCAAGCCACGGCGGCCACCAGTGCTGTCCCCTGAGACCACGTTCCTGTGCACCACTTGTCTTGAGCCCCTGGTCTCTGGACTGCCCTCAGAACCTGGGCTAAGCTAGAGCCCCTGCTCTATCTCCAGGAAGAGTGGCCACTAGGACAGTCTGGGCCTCGTCGTCAAGCTGATTCCCTGGGGACCTGGCTACCAACAGTCTCAGAAAAAGCCTAGAGAGACCCGCTCCGGCATATCCTATGCCCAACCCTAGACACCTATCAGCTGGGGACGCTTCATCTAGGACCTGCGCCCTCTTCCTCAGGTTGGGGAGTCTGCGTCACGTGCAGGCTGACGGGGAACAAGAGAGCGAAGGGGCTGGAGACCTCACTTCCTCAGACTCTGCTTTGTGGGTGGCTCTGCCCCCCTCACAGGGCATTTACGGCAGGCCACTCCTGGTGGCACCTCTCCTGGCCATCTGGTTCTGTCAGGCAACAGGCCTGGAAGGGAAGGAAAGTTCTAAGGGTCCCTCCCAAAGTCTCTCCAATTGTCACCCTTTCTACCCAAGAACATCTCCAAACTGGAAGATGACTGTAGCACTGCCCCACCCTCCGCTAACAGGGTGCTCTCTCTCTCTCTCTCTCTCTGCCAGATTTTCTCAGGGACGGCCAGTAGTTTTCTTTTAACTTGTTTCTTAGCCCACGTCGCTTCTTAACATCATAAATTTAAAAGTGTTCTTGTATTTAAAAAAAAAAAAAAAGAAGAAGAAAAGAAAAAGAGGAGGGAAGAGAGGAATAAGAGGGGGAAAGGAGCAGCTATAAACAAAACATAAAAGTTGTTTAATGGACGCCATAATGAGGCCAGGAGGAAACGGCCTGGCATTGATTTTCCCTGACATTTCACCTATTAAATTAAGAGCTTCGTAAGGAAGAGCTCAGATTTTTTTTTTTTTCTTCTTCTTCAGTCAATTAAGATTCTTTCCTGAAGAACAAAGCTGCTATTGTCTGAGCTCTATGCAGTCCCAAATTCCTTGATGGGCGGCTGGGGGTACAAGGTGCCCCCTGATTTGGTGGGCTGGGCAAGGGAGGCCAGGATTTAACCTCATGGACCTCTTCCAAGGGTCTCACGGGCTGCCCAGTTCTTGCCCTGAAGTCAGGGTTGGTGCCCAGGAATTGCAGGGGTGCTGGGAGCAGGATGGAAGACTCTGGAAGGCTTCCGCTGCTCAGGAAGGTCTGTGAGGCCTAAAACACCAGTCCTGTATCCTGACACCAACTCTGTCCCATAGGTATCAGGAAGCCACTGAGCAGGAGAGAAAACAAAGGCGCAGAGCAGTTAAGTCACTGCTAAAAGCCACTCTCTGGCTTTAAAGGTAAAGTCAAGATTCTCCCCTGGCTCCCGCTGTCTCCAAAGCCACCTTCAGTCACATCGGCCACCTCCTCCCATGTGTGATCCCAGGACCGAGGGCGGGCCATGATGGGAGAGGCAGCTTCTCTGGCCTCTCGGGTGTCCCCACCCTACACACACTCCAGGCCCCTCCCTTGCTCCCTCTTCCTCTCTCTTTTCCAGTGTAAATCTTTTCTCTTCATTCCCAGAAAAGCATCAACAGTGTGTGACCACTGCAAGCCGCCCCTCTCAGTGGCACTAATGTCTGGAAAAGCTGAGACTCAGATCCTGCAGTCACCGAGACCTGACCCAGCACTGGGGGCAGGGCCCGAGTTGAAAATGGATAACTTAAAAGGCTTTACAGCCGCTCAAAGCTAAACAAAACAAACAGAAAACACCATTAGCGTTGTGTAGGACAATCTAGAAGTGTGAGCCAGGAATGGGTAAGGATCCTGGAAATGGCTTCAACAAGGTAACCTCCCCTTCTGGTCCATGTGCCTGCTGGCCTGACTTTGACAATGGGGCCCGGCCAGGGGCAGAGTGTGCCCGGCTCAAGGGCTCTGAGAGTCACCTTCTCTGTCCTCAATAAGCGGCAGCACTGTGGGACAGCGGATGGACAGGGGCAGCTCAAATACATAGTCCGCATAATCCAGGAGCTAGGTTTGCCACTTGGGTGTGGAGAAGGCCTCCCTTGGCAGGATCTCACCTGCAGGAGTAGGAGCTGCTGGAGCCTGAGTGCCTGCCCTGTGCCACTGATGCTGTGGGCGCATTTATTCTCAGAGGTCAATGCTCAGCAGACTAAAGCACCTGCGTAGGCGGAATGCAGCAGCCGGGTTCAATCCCCGGCCCTGACCCCCGGGGGCTCTGAGATGGTGACTCAGACTGGGCATGGTGGAGTGCCCCTGTAATCCCAGAGCTTGGGAGGCTGAAAGCAGGAGGATCACTACGAGTCTGATTGTGTAGTGAGACCCTGTACTAAATACATTAAAAAAAAAAAAGTCACAGAGGTCAAAGAACTGGCCCAGGGTTGTGCAGGTAGAGCCAGGATCCATCGCAGCCTGCCCTGGCTCTGAGATAGCATGCTGCTTCCAGGCTTCCTGCCCCTGCCTCTCCAAAGCAGCAGGAATCTGGACACGCGCTGTCCCCAGGGCCACACAGACTTAACCAACTCTGCTCTCCGGATGAGACGCCCCCCAAGAGAAAGCGGGTGCCCCTCTGTGAGCATCCGACGTTGCACAGCCCAGTTCCTGGCCATGGAAGGACAGCGGGGCAGGTGCCGTGCTTCAGCACCTAGCGACCCCGCCTGTTCATCTTCCCAGAACACAGTGGCTGGGTCACTGAGGGCTCTCCCTTCTTCAGCAGATGAAGCCATTGAGAGAGATCCCAGCTTGATGGCAGCATTGAGAGGTGGTGGCAACTCAGGAGATGGGTTCTCCTTGAAGGGAGTGAGTCACACGTGTGACCTTGGGGACTGTCTTGGCCCCTGCTCCTGCCTCTCTGGCTCCTTCCTTCTCTACTTCCAGGCTGCCACAAGGGGAGTAGCTCGCCCCCCCCCCACACACACCTCCACATGGTTTCTGCCTCTGCAGCACACAGCTGTGGGCCCAGCTGGCCATGGACTGACCCCTCCCCTCCTCTGCGTGTGTGAGCTACTCTGCTCACGGTGACACGGAGCTGACCAGCAGAGCGCCTTAACTCCTTATTTCTTATGTGAATGATGTGCTCAGCTACCTGACCCCAGTAAGGGGGTAAAGTTAAATTTGATAAGCTCCAGTTTTTTCCAGTTTCTCTCTGCTGGAATGAACGATAGAGTCCATCCCCCATGTAAGGGAGCAAGGGTGGGCAGGGTCCCCGCTTGCTGTTAGGAGGCACAGGGGCACCAGGGCACAGGTGGATCTTTGAGCCTCCGTCCTTTCCTCCCAAAATCCTTCCTCTTCCACTGTATGTACAGGTGTCCTGGCTGCGGGCCTGTCCCCAGCCTACAGGATAGGGAGTCCAAGGACACCAAGCCCTGGTCTCAAACGCTGTGGGGCAGTGGCCAGGAGCCTCTCCTTGGGTGACCACTCGCCTTCTTCCCCAGAGCTACTTTCCCTCAGATCTCCTCTAAGAAGCCTCTGGCCACAGGAGCAGTTTCCTGTTTGTCCTTTGGCCTGTCCCACCCTTCCTGAGATATCTGGCACCAAAGGTCCCAGAGCCAGGCCAGCTGTACTCATAGGACCCAGGCCCTTGGCTTGGACCACTGGTACCCCAAACGCACCTTCCCAGGCTCAGCACTGCCAGGTAATGCGCAGGGATGCAAATTTCAGGTCAAAAACAAAGTAAATCTTTTACTTTAAATATGTCCAGATATTACATAAGATTAAACTAAAAATTGTTCATTATCTAAAATTCAAATTTAAGGCCCTGAGTTCAGTTCCCAGGACAAAAATAAACAAAAAATAAAATTCAAATTTAACTGCATGCCCTGTGTTTTAATTTAATGTAGCTCAGTGCCTGACCCTGATGTGTCTCACCCTGTCCAGGGGTGACACTCAAGCGTGGGAGGATAACACAAAGGCCATCTCCTGCTCGTCACCTAGGGGCAGGGACCATTTCTGTCCCACGTCCTCTTCCATCCTGCCTCCACCAGAGAATGATCCGTAATTCATTCAGCCCAGGGACACAGGCATGTTGATCATTCCTTTTCCCATAGTGACATCAAGGCCAGCAATCTGCCATGGCTGCCTGAGGTCACCACTCCTGGCTCTTCCTGGGCATCCTTGCCAGAGGCCTTGACAGGCTCCCAGTATTTCTAAGAGCCTTATTGCGTTGGGAATGATAGAGGGGGAAAATAATCTCCTGACCTGAAAGGATTGAACTCAGGCCCTTGCACTTGCCAGGGAAGCACTTATTCCACTGAGCCATCTCCCCGGCCCCCATCTCTAAAACTGAAGAATGAATTTTAGGAACAAATAGAGGTTGAGAGTAGAATATTTATTGGGAAAGAAAGCTTCTGCCTTAGAGAAGACAAAAGAGGGGCCCCTAGAGGGTTGCCTGGAAGGTGTCTCTTCCAGGTTTTTTTTATAGGGCAAAATCAGGCGGAGCTAAGGAGGAGAAAATGGGAACTCACTGAGGTGGACATGAGGTGGGACAAGACTATTGTCAACCAATGAGATTACAAGCACCATTGCCTGGGTAAAATTGATTAGACCCAATACCAAATAGGGAAGCAAGTCACGTAGCAAGCGGGCATGAATATGGGACAGGGTCTCTTTCTGTTGGGGGTTGGGGTACTGATTCATTTGGGTTCTTTCAAGGTGATTGATATCTATTAGAAATCGATTCCTGATGCCCATCCTTAGGGAAGGATGTAGCTATGTTTGTTTCCTCTTTTGTCTTGGTCTTAAGGTCTGGCCTATATGGGAGTGTCTGTCTCTTCCCAGCTGTAAAGTCACCTGCCTTCCATCTTCTCTCCTTGAGGGCCTGGCCCAGTCTGACTGCCTAGAATATTTCTATCTCACTTGGCTGCCTGCAGCAGGAAGACCCCTGGGCCATAGATAGGCAAGACACTGGGTAGAATCACGCTGTGCCTTATAGCACAGAGGTGACACAAGCTAGTCCCTTCCTGAGTGGGCAGCTATGGTCCTAATGCAGAGCCTCTGCCTATTTGGGCACCACCACCTCTTCCCACATCTGCTGGGGGATAATCTCAGTGCCCTGTTTGTCCTTGACGACAAAATAGCACAGGTGATCCATGCCTATGGTCTCAGGCTGATCTGGAGCTGGGCAGCATGACCTTAGCAGGGAAAACCAGAGTCCTTCAGTAGCCGGGTGTTTAGGGTGCTGGCAGACAGAGCTGTCACCTGTTCTGGACCCCATGATGCCAGCATGTGTGCCAAAGGTTTGGAGTGAGTAATCTTCCCCCACCCCAGGAGAAATCCTGTCTAAAATAAAGCACATAGAGGACGGCGGTGCTAGGCATGGAGAGAGACCGACGCAGAAGCCCTGGATCCAGCCATCCCTGAAGCCAGAAACGCAAACACATTTCCTGTTTTGATTAATCCTGTTTGGATTTTGATTTCTGCCCCTTGTAACCGAGAGTCATGGAACTACATTTCCTTTCCCAGTCAAATAAGGGGTCTGCACCCCGAAATTCCTCAGGCTCTCTTCTCCCTGACAACTCACCCGTCTGCTTCAAGCTTTGCCCTTGCCCAAGGCCTCTGCAGGGCAGCTCCCTCTGCCAGGGCACAGTCCCCAGCGTGTATCCGGTGACCCCTCCCCCCACTGAGGTCCCTGGTGCTCCAGCACCTAACCCCTGTGGGGGTTCTCTCTCCTCCACCCTCTGTCATTCTTTCTGCATTGCTCTCTAGCCCTGGCTTTTTAAATTGTTGTCATAGCTCAGACGTGCATTCGTTGGAGAGTCACGCAACATTTATGAGTGCAGATACAGCCCAAGAAATGCGTGACTGGGTGAGGGGTGGCCCGGGCTACAGGGTGCCCCGACTGACTGCATACCTGGTTGTATGTCCTCTACGGTCACGTGGGCAGCCCATCACCGTCCACAGTGTCATTAGAATTGCGCACACACACACACACACACACACACACACACACCGTGCATGCACAGTATCCACACACTCTGTGTCTACACATAATGTGGGCAATAAGTTTATGTCTACATTACACACCCTGTGGGCATAATGCAGCCTTTATAATATACAGACACAGCGCTGTGCATCGTTAGACTATTGTGGCAGCCTCAGTGTCCTGAATCCATCCAAAACTTTTCCTTTATGTGGCTATTTGGCTTTGGGGAAGATCCAGAAGTCACATGATGCTGGGTGCAGTGGAAGGTGATGGGGACACCGCCACGCCTTTACAAGCCTGCCTCTCATTGGACAGCCCTGGGCAGCAGTGCTCATGGGACCTCTGGTCGCACCTCATTACGGCACTCCAGAAAGAGGACTCCAGAGATGCTTCTGAAGGGGCAGGAATGGCGGGCCAGGTGGGCGGCAGGCCAGAGAGGCTGTCGAGGGGAGTGGGTGGCGATGCTTTCTGCTTCCCTCAACACTTCCCACTTTATTCCGTGTGTTACCTGTGTGTCCATTCCCAGCCTTTGAGTGGTGCACTCTGTGCAGAGCTCCCTGAAAGGAGAAAGGTCCTTCCATCCCACTGTACCCATAAGCCAGTCAGGTACCCATGACTGGCAAGGAAGGGACCTGATCTCCAGGACTCTGTGGACCAGGACCCAGGACTTCTCACTGCTGAGCACATTGCATGTGCTCCTCCCTAGAGAAGTTGGAACCAGGACGGTGATCTCCAGTCCAGGGCCCCTACCGCGGTGCTCTTCCTGGCTAAGCCCTGCTCCATGCCCTCTGCAGAGCGCGACAACTGAGGAATTGCAAGCGTAGGGCTCAGCACCAGCCACCCGAGGGTCCAGCTCTGGCGGTCCTCCTCCTCACCAGTGGTCATCCTGGGCACGTGCCTTAGTTTCCCTGAGATCTCTGCCCCTGTGAAGCACAAGCCATGGCAAAGGCACCCACCTCTTGTGGACTTAGCAGAGGGTTCCATGGAGGCAGCGGGAGGCTCTGGGAGTTGAGCCAGATGGGACAAAAGCCCTGTGCTGGCTGGCTGTCCGTGGGGAACAAACATGGTGCTGGCTTCAGGGGACTAAATGAGCTCTTGTGAACGTTGGGCCATGGGCTGTCAGGTGTATCTGCAACTCTCTTTCAGAGTCCAGGGACCAAGACACCCCATGCAACAGGGGATGGAAAAGCAGTAGGTGGAGGCCGGCTTGTGTGGAGCAGGAGGTGTTTGGGTCCATTTCTGACCCTGCTCAGGTGGGACAGCCTCCTGCACTCCTGAAGAATTTGCCCTGGGCTACCTGGGGAGGTGGGGGAGGACCAGACCCTCTTGGCAGTGACCTTGCAGAACTTCCAACCCGGGTCAGACTTGGGTACACCCCACAGGATGTGGCTGGGGCCACTCGCTCATCCCTGAGCCTGGCTGGGTTTAAACTGAACACATTAGGCTCGCTAATCGCCCGTAATCACCTTGTTTGAATTAGCATGGCAAGTGCTTCCGACTAAACGGGTCTGTTATTCCAAATAACCCTCCGTGGTTTTAATTAGGTCCCCTGGAATGTGCGGCCCCTGGCCCTCTGCTTTATTAGAGAAAGGTCCTGTAAACCACAGGATGGGGCGTGATTTCTGACCTCCCCTCTGCAGATCCAGGAATAAGGAGAAGGCATTTGCCCATCCACCCAGGCTCTCAGCGCTCCCTTGTTCCTCTACTTATTAACTCGGCACAGGGTGGAGGCGAAGACCAGTTGTGCACCCTGCCCCTACTCTTGCTCCCATCTGCAGCCTGCGACCTGCATAGCCTCAATCTAGAGACCCCCAGGGAAACCCTGGGCCCCTCTCTCTTTGGCTTTGGAATGTGTTGCTGGTTCTTTCTGTGCACCCTGGATCCCCTCGTTCTGTTTGGCTCCCACCAACAGTGGACAGTTGTTATTGTTTATACCACACCAGCATGCATCTGGAGACACCGGGGCAGAGAAACACCCAGCAGCTCAAGGGCATGAGCCAGGACTTCTTGAACTTGTGTCAAAGTGCATAGTTTGGGCTGGGGAGAGAGCTCAGCCATCTAAGCACCTGCCTGGCAAGTGCAGCAAGTGTGAGGACCCGGGTTTGATCCCTGCTACAGCATGCTTTGCTGGCCCCAGAACCCCAGGCACAATGTGCCAGCCACCAAAACCTGGGTGTGGAAGCGCATGCCCGCAATCCCAGCGCTGGGGAGGCTGAGACAGGAGCATCACTAGGAGTCCTAGTGATCCGCATAGCGAGACCCTGTACCGCGGGACAGAGCACACTTTAAAGAAGCTTCCAACATGCTTGGCCCAGAGAAGGGTGCTAACAGGGCTGGGCAAGTGCTGTGCCACTCAACACTACGCTGCCCTGTGCCAGCTGGTCACCTGCAGGGTCCAGGCTGGGTACAGTTTCATTGCCAGCCAGCACCAGAGAGAAGAGGGGAGCTCAGGACTGAATATGGCCAGAGCTTGGGAGGATGGGTGTGGATGGGGCTGGGGACAGGGAAAAGAGGTCCAGTGTCCCTTACCTAAGCGAGACCCCAACCTCTGATTCCAGCTCGCCCTGGCCTCCTGACCCCATACTGTGCAGGGCTGCAGCCCCAGTGTTTTCCCCAGGGTGCAGAAGTGAAGCACTCATTTACTCACCAGACAGGGAGGCACAGAGAGCATTTCAGTCAGTACTTGCTGATTACAGAAAGGCAGAGCAATCTGCTACATCTGGGATCTGTGTGCCATGCTGGAAATATGAGGAGGTCAGAGCCCGCATTGCACCTGTCCTTGTGGGGCCTCTAGTGCAGAGAACAACGTTGACAAGAGTGAAGGGACTTGACCTGAGGGCTTCCTACATCCAGGCCCTGCGGCCTGGTCTTACAGGCCTTCCCACTGAATCCTCATAACCAAAAAGTGAAAGGATCTTAGTGTCCTCACAGTGGAAGAAATGGAGGGTCAGAGAGGGCGAGTCACTTGCCAGAGGTCACGCAGCTGCTGGTCACGTGGCAGAGCCAGAGCTGGAAGCTGGCTTCTGCACACAGCCTGTCCCCATCAGAAGCAGCCAGGGGAAGGGAGGATTCCGAGGTCTTCGGGGTGGAGCGGCAGAGAGGGGTGGTTTTATTTAAAGGCATGAGTGTGGAGGGGGACATTTTCCCTGTCCCCACCTTGACACCACAGTGAACCTTGAGCTGCTAAATTGAGTGAGATAGGGCGAGGCCAAAGGTGAACAGGGTCCACTCACAGCCCACAGGGCCGGGAAATGAGTTAATTAGGACCTTTCAGCGGTGCCACAGTGGCCACTCCAGCTGGTCCTGGATGGACAGAGTCCTCCACGGCCCTGGGTTCAGAGGTCAGCTCTGCCTCGGGCGGAGGCCGGCCCTGCCCCTGGCTGGCTGTCCTTTGAGTCCTCAGATGCCAGTGTTAGGAAGGGGAGCCAGCCCCCCACAGCCCAGGGGGCTGTGTTCTTTGTTTAGGACCAAGTGGGCAGGTGTAGGTGGAAACTCTGGCCATGGCTCGCAAAGTGAACCCCTGCCCCCTTTGACCTCGGCTGTGTGGTGTTCGAGAATTCAGCGGACTTTGAGCTCACAAGAATGAGCTGCCTGATCTACGAGACCCAGCGAGGCCCAGAACACGCTGCATGCTCAGCAGACGCTTGCTGTGTGAACTAAGCACCAAATCAGCCTTGCTGGCCAGAGCAGCAGTAGTATGGCAGGGCGGGGCTTTGAGCAGTGTCTCTAGCCAGGCTTTTTCTTGGTGCTGGGCGTGGGGTGTTCAGAGTGTAACTGTGATCCTGGGGAGCTGCAATCCAGTGAACAAGATGTGTAGTTCTTTCTAGACAGCTATGCTTCTGACAGAGCGTCTAGGCAGGCTTCCCAGAGGAGGAGGCCTCAGAGTGCACATGTAAGGGAGCACTGAGGTTGATCAGGCAGAGACTGGAGTGCCCCTGAAGGCCGAGTGGGAGGAACGGTGCAGGGATTCTATCTGTTTCTTGCAGTCGGGAGAGAGCATCTCTGGAGGGCTCCTCCAGCCACAGCACAGGCATCAAGTCATGGTCTCAGAGGCCCCTCCTGCAGCTCCTTGGCCCAGGACTGGCAGGGGATTTCAGTGATGAAAGGGGCCTGGGATGAAGGCAAACTAATGTTTATTAAGTATGTTGGGAGGCACCAAGTAAAGAGAGCCAAAGCAGACCTGGCCAGCGCTGTCTGGAGCTTCTAGCAGAGGACAAGGCTGCTAGCTGCTCACACGGTATGTAGTGGATTGAGGTGTGACAGAAAAATACAGTGTGCATCAATATGTTTAAAAGTTGAGTATAAGCCGGGCGTGGTGGTGCAGGCCTGTAATCCCAGCACTTGGGAGGCTGAGGCAGGAGGATTGTTGTGAGTTTGAGACCAGCCTGAGCTACAAAGTGAGCTTAAGGCCAGCCTGAACTGCATAGTGAGACCTTGTCTCAAAAAGACAAAAATAAAAGAAAAATTGAGTATAGGGGCTGGGGACGTAGCTCAGTGGCACACTGCTCCCCTGGCTAGCACCACATCCTGAGTTGAATGCCCAGTTCCAACAAGAAGAAACATTTGGATTATAGTCAAAGGCATGTTGCCACCAATCCCTCTCAAGATCCACCCCTTCACTCCAAACACACTTGTCCCACCGTCCTTGCTCCTCTCTGAGGCAGCTCTGGAGTCCTCTTTCATGTGTGTCTTCAGTTGCACAGTCATGGTGGCTACGATGTCCTGAGGTGTTTCTTTTAATGTTTTAAAAATTATTTTAAAAATATTTATGTATTTGGTACAGGGTCTCATGACACAGCTAGGACTCAGAGTGATCCTCCTGTCTCAGCCTCCCCAGTGCTGGGATTACAGGAGTATGCCACCATGCTCGGTTTTGGGTCCAGCACAGCACGACCGGTGTTCCGGGGCCAGCACAGCTCACGGTACTGGGGATCGAGCCCGGGTCCTTGTGCTTGCCAGGCGGGCACTTAGACCGCTGAGCTATCTCCCCAGCCCCATGTCCTGAGTTGACTCAACACATTTACCTTTCATGGTCATTTTGACCCTGGAGAAGTGCTCCAAGTCACATGTCTCCAGGTGGAGTGAATACGCTGGGGGAGGACGCTGCCGTGTCTTATGTGCCCTCCTTTCCCTCGGATGGCTCTCGGCAGCAGAGTCTTTTTTCAAAATCACAACTCATAAAAGAGGACTTCCAGCCCACCTTCAGAGAGGGGCAAGGATGAAAGAGAAGTGCGTCTGAAGGAGCTCCTTGCGGAGATGAAAGGCATTGTGTCTTTTGCTGTAATCAATTTTTTATTTAAACATCAGCTGTTTATTTCCATCGTACCTGGTACAAATAGGTTGGGGCCCAGAGAGGAGACACTCATAGGATCACAGGTGGCCCCGTCAGTGGGGCGGGTCTGAGTCAGCAGGGGCTCTGAGATGCCCAGGGGTAAGCTTTCCCCATCTCCTCGAATGCCATGTACTCAGGAAGGTGCTGGGGCCTATGAGGCCTGAGCTTGCAGACAATCAGGGCGCCTGTGAGTTCATTTCACCTACACCAAACCCTGCAAAGAAGGCACCACAGGGGCTGGACCGCCTCGCACAGTGGGGAAGTGAGGTTTGGCTACCCAGAGACCCAGCATAGGTGTGGGGTAGCCTTGGGGTCTGGCCTTGGCAGGTCTGGCCAGCGGTCATCCCTGAGTCTCCATCTCCTCTTTCTGCAAACCTGATTTGGGGAGAAGTAGTGGAAAGGAAACTCTCAATCTCGCAGAGCTGAGATTTTCCAACAGAACCATCCCTTCTGGAAGCAAGACAAGGCAGGAGCCCAGCCCAAGGACACGGTGGCCACCAACAAACTCGAGCATCATGACTTCCAGAACCGCAAACACCCTTCAAGAGAAAGCGACTCAAGAAAAACATTCTTCTGGTCATTTATGAGAGACATTCTTTATCTAAGGGAGTCACTATTAAAGGACAGGCAAGAACACAACATAAAGTCCAAAACTGTCTTGATATCACGTAATCAACAGTGCCTCACTTGAGAGCTCTGTGCTGGGTCTGCAAGATGAGGAGCGGAGGGTACAGGAGTGGAAGGAAGTCACCCTGTGGGCAAAGGAGACCTGGCAGAATGAGAGGAGGGCTACCGTCACCAGGCGCAAAGTATCGTGGGTGTAAGGGGGTCACTGGTCCTACGTGAAGGGGTTCAGGTGAGCTTGAAGGCTGGAGCCAGCACTGAGGGCTGCAGGGTGGGGAAAGGGTTCCCCTGGAAGGAAGGGCCTTCCTGGGTCATGAAGAATGGGGGAAATTTGATTAGACAGGGTGGGGGCTCAGAGGAGGAAGCGATCCTGTTAGCTTCTGTCATCCCTGAAGCAAATCCCTTAGGGCAGCCCGCGTCGGTTTTTGTAGGAAGGAGACAGGTTTTTATTAAGGAAAGAAAAATCCAATTTGGGTCTGGTGGACTGAGAAGAGAAAGCCAGAATCTGGACACGGGAGAAAGTGGCCCTGCGAGCAGGAAGGACGAGCAGTCCCGCGGCCGACCGCGGAGAGATTTTTCCATGCTTCTAATGTCCTCCAGGAGGCCTGGGATCACGAAGCAGAAATGCCAAATGTGGCCCAAGAAATTTATATGTGGGAGTTCTCTGCTTACAACAGTAGAAAAGCCTAGTGCTTGGGGAGCGATGTCACCCTCGAGGGACGCGAGTTCATACTGTGTCGTGTGCACAGTTCTCAGACGGTGGCAGTGGAACGGCTAGAGCTCTCTGCTTTCAGTAAGACCCCCAGCAACCAGGCAAAGGGTCCTGCTCTTCCTTCTCCAAGCCTCAAACTCATGGCAACTCCTGTCCCCAGGTGAGAGGCACACAAGGGTGAGCTATCCCCACCCCAGGCAGCTCCCAGCCTCCAGGGATAAGGGACAAGAAGCCCAGAGCTGGCCCTGTGCCCTGCCTGCTCCGTCTCTGCTGCAGTCAACCTCAGCGTGGCAGTGAGCAGGCCGACGGAGCGACATTTAAGTCAAAGCCTCGCATATCAGTTTTGATTTCAACTGGAATTGCCTCTCTCGGCTGGATTTCAAAAGACAGCGTTACTAATGAGAAACACACAAGTTCTCAAAATGAAGTTAACTTCTTAAAAAAAAAAAGAGGGGGGTGCTTTTCTTTGGCTCTGTTGATATATATTAGAACCACATTGTCTCGGGGAAAAACAGCCGTTCTGCTTCTGAACAGAAATACGGGAGCCCTTGTTCTGGGGAAGACACGGGGAGCCTGCTGTCCCAGCCTGTCATATCTCTCTAGACTTGGAGAGACTTTTGTTTTTGTTTTTGTTTTTGTAGGGCATTGGGAATTTGTAACTTCAATTTTAAACAGAGGAAAAGGGAAGAGGATTGAAGTGGTCAGAAGTAAATTTTTGCATGCAAATGAACAGTTAGGATTTGTTTACAATTGGTTCTAGCTTGCTGTTTTCGAGGGAAGCAGAAGCTGTTACAGGGTCCAGGCTCAACCCAGGTGAGCCAACCCCTTGCATTTCCCAGCCTTAGGTACCTGAAGAGGGGGCCCACATATCCCCAGGAGGATCAAAGAAACCCAGCAAGAAGAGCCTGGTGCATGAGACACTCAGCCCCTGGCCAGAAAGTGGCCCTTGGATGGTGTCCTTGTCATCCAAGTGTCATTGGGTCCAACAAGCTCGAGGGGGCCTGGGTCTTTGGAGGACCCCCCTCCCCCGGGCTGGGGCTCACTGAGTGCTGCCGCCTCTCCATGGAACAAGGTGGCATCCAGGACTCACAGAACCGCAGTCCTTCCCAAGGTGCAGGAGCGGGCTCAAGCACAGCCTGAACCCAAGAGAGCAGGAGAGCCTTGCGGTAGGTGCCAGTGTTCCAGGGCAGGTTTTTTCAGAATCTCTGGGCATTGCTTCTGGCTGTCTACTTCCTGGGCCATCCTCAAGGGTAGCAAGGACCTCAGGAGGCTCTCCAATGACTCTCATTTCTGAGCCTCAGTTTACCCCACTGTTTCAACAGAAAGTGGGTGAGATGACCCAATGGTAAGGTCCCTTTTGGAGCCTCTGGGTCTCTCCAGGCTGTGAGGACTGAGACCCCCTCTGGGCTGGGAGATGGCCTTAGGTGGCCAAGATGGAAGCAGCCTGGGAAGGCAGGGGATCCTACTCAAAGCCGCTGCCAGCTCTCGGTCCCTCTTGTCATCAGTGACTGCCCAGTGCTCCTCGGCACCAAAGAACTCAGAAGTCTGTCAGAAACAGGGTGTCTTCCCCCTAGGAATCTACAAGGCTGGAAAGAGGCGTGTGTCTCCAAGCCAGCTAGAGCTAGAGGAAGATCCGGAGTCCACAGGAATAAGCAGGGTCCACGTGTCTCGAAACATACTGCTGGCCCCTTGACTGTGCAAACAGGAAGCTCCGCCATGATGGAATCTGGCTCTGACACAGGAACGGGGTCCCACATGACCAGAGCCCACTCTGGTTCCACATGGCTTTGATCTAGCCCTTTAGCTTCCCCAGGGCATGGGTTCTGAGCTATAGGATCTCTGCCTTTTGCAAAAGCAGCCTGCAGACACACAGGTGGCCCTTCTCTGCTCTCCAGAGGGGCTGTCTTTTGAGGCCTCTGGGCCTTTAGAAATTCTCTTGGTATCCAGAGGAAGCAGGGACAGGTAGTGTAAATCACAGAGTTGTTCCTCGCAAACACCCCAAATCAGGTCTAGCCTGATCTTCCCCAGGTCTGAACCTTTCTGACCCTCTGTCTCCCCAGCTGTGAACTGGGGGTGTCTCACTTCAGAGCTTCCGTGAGGACCAGGCCTGTGGCTGGCTTTCTCTGATCTGGGAAGAAGAGGCTTGCTGGGACACTGGTCAGCTGCTGAGCTCTTCTTGCAAGTCTAGAAATGACCCAGAGCCAAATTAGGAGAGGATAAAACTCTTCCTAGCCTTCCTGTCTCAGTGGAGGCTGGGCATGTGCTGTGCCACACCTGAGTCAGCTGGACCCAAAAGTGGCAGCCCAGTCCCCACGGCCAGGGAGAGAACAAGGCGCATCTCTGGGAAGCTGCGGACCAGCAGCATGGCGCCCTGGGGACCTCCAGGCTCTAGGACCTCCCAGAGGCCCCCTGCTGAGCATCTCCAGGAGCCCAAGGTCCTGGGGTCACAGCCCTGCTGGGGCCAAGTCAGCAGGGCCTGCACCGAGCCCCTCCTGGGCGGCTGTCTCAAGCTTGGCCCCTCTGCCTCTGAGGGATGTATTTCTAGCCGACACCAAACCCCGACCCAGCAAGCCCCAAACCCTTTCAGTCACCTCGAACATGCAATGTTTTTTTCATTAACGTCCAACTCCTCTGCTCCCCTCCCCAGCTCCCCAAAGAGGCCCCCAAGCTTGCGCTTCCTCTCGCTGCCTCTGCAACCTCATAATATCCTCAGGCAGCTGGAAGGGAGCAGGCGGTGATCTCAGCTGACAGCCATGCGCTGCTGCGGCCCTCCACCCGCCGGCCCTCTGCTGCGGAGCAGCCCTTCCTGCCCTTCGCCCACAGTGGAGCTGGAGCCACTCCCCAGCTTTTCCCCTGTGGGGTCCCTCCAGGACTCTACCCCAGAGACAAGCACGGACTGAGGGAAGAGAGGCAGCCCACGGGCCATATGTGTCCTCAGCACTACCTGTGCCTATGACAGATGAGGAAACTCAGGTGTCTTATTCCCACTCTCCTCTCAGGGGAGACGACACTGCTGCTGGCCCTTGGGTTCAGGGCCTGGTGTCCCCGTCCACCTTCCCTGCGCTGCGTGTGCTCCCACCAGCTGCTCTGAGCCTGCTGACCCAGCACCTCCCCGCCTCTGCACACCACCTCTGCCTTCCCCGCTCTTCCCTTGGAAAGTGCTGACTTCAGGCAACTGCAGAAATCTCTCTCTGGAGGGGATGGACCAACCTTCGACCCAGGGACTTGCAAGGGAACACATTTTACTTTTTTTAAAAATGGGAATAATTTGGGATAGTCATTCACTTCTTGGTTCCAATCCCAGCTCTAGCCCTTCCTGGCCGTGTGGCCTTGTCTATGGTGACGAAGGAAGAGGGAAGGATGGAAAGGTGCACATGCAAGAGGAGAAGGGAGTTTTTGGATCCTTTTTACAAATTGGAGTAAGTGCTCAGTTGCTCCAGATTTCCTCCCCGAGTGTCAGGTGGGGCAGGGAGGTTGTCATTCACATGGCTCTGAGCTGCCCTTCCTGGTACAGCAGCCTTGAATCACACATAGCTTCTTCTGTGGGTGTTACCGCTATGCCTGGATGGCCCCTCGAAGTCACATCAGGCCGAGGTGAGGCCTTCAGAGGTGGCTGGATCTAGTTCTTGTGATGCTGGGATCAAGGGTGGTACTGGCATTGATTCTGGGTTTGAGGCTGCCCCACCCTAGTGTGAATGCCACCTACCCTAAGGTTAAGTAGCCTGGATAGGGTACAAAGGACAGCAAGAGGGTCTCGCTGTCTTCTGCCTGCCCTGCCATGCACCATTTCTTCTTACAGTGCCCCTGTGCCATGCCACCCTGCCGGGGAGCCAGCCGACTATGAACCGAAGCCTTCTATACACTGTGAGCCAAATAAACCACTCCTCCTTTAGCTTTCAGTGTCGAGTACTTTGTCTCAGCAACAGGAAAGGAAACCAAGACCATTAGACTCAAATTTGAGGTCCGGTTTCTCACTGGCATTAGCTTCTCGCCAGAGCTGCTTGCAATCAGATAGCACAGCCAAGTCCTGAAGCAGCGGTCTAGAGCACGGGTCCCTACACAGGCTGCCTGGGGTCTGATTCTGGCTCTCCTGCCATATTGTCCTGGGCAAGTTATTTAGTTCCCATCTGCCTCAGTTTCTCCATCTGCATAGTGGGGATGATGATACTGCACACTTCTCAGAGTTGTCATAAACACTAAATGGGTTAATGTATGTAAAGCATTTATGCAGCTCTGGACGTATCCTAGAGATTGCTGAATAAATTAAATCAGGTTACGTATCCAAAAAAGTTGGCATAGTACCTATCGTATTCCAGATTCCATACCAAATAAGTCACCATGTATAGTAGCTCCCTTCACTTTATATTTGTACATAATTTAAATAACCACTATTAGTGCATAGAAGTCAAGAAGAAAATGGTCAGAGTTACAAAAAAAAGCCAGAGTTGTGAAAAATACAGCTACTGACCTCTAGATTTTACCCAGTTTCCTGATAGCCAAGATGAAAAAAGGAAAACATGACAGATGGTTTTATTCTTGTTTGATGACCAGATTAATTTATGTGCTTCCTCTTACCTGAGATTTTTGTTTTGTTTCGTTTGGGTTGTGCTTTGCCTTTTGTATCAGGAATGGAGCTCGCGACCTTGTACTTGCCAGGCAGGTGTTGTGCCACCCAGCTATACAGCCCGGTCCTCTTCCCTGAGATCTGATCAAAAGTGGAATCCTAATGAACATGTGTCTCAGGGTGGATTTTGTCAAAGTCTGCTGACAAACCTCTGCTCACCAGATGTAAACCCTCCTGGGCTGAGGTTTTTAACACCACATACCCTCTGCCCCAAAGATGGAAGTGTTTCTCTTTAACCTTGACCTTTTATTTTTGGGAACCCAGTGCTGTGTCCTCCAGCTGTGTCCCGACCTAGCACACCCCTGCCCCAGCTGGGAGCTCCATCTAGGCCTTCTTGTCACAGGGCCTCACAGTGTTGCTTAGTTCTCTGTCATGGGAATGAGGTCCCAGGGCCCATCATGGAGAGAACCAGCTGCTGGACCAGGGATAAATGGCAAGCATGTCAGGGCAGTGTGTCCAAAGGCTAGAGATCTTGGCCACACCTGGGCGGGGCTCAAGGTGGGTACAGTCTGCAGGCCAAGGGTCAGAGAGGAGCCTTAGAAACACAGGGTGTGGCTGCCAATAAAACCAGCCTTGAGCTGATGCCATTCCCATGGCTGGCATCCCATGGAGCCACCCAGAAGCCCGGGGCATGACAGTGCTAGATGTGAAGACGTCCTGCTGTGCGGCAGCACGCGGGACCAGTGACTGCACCTGGATTATCATGCTGACCTCAGAGCCCTCTGCCTTGCCAGCACATACCCTGGCCTGCAGGCTTCCCTCCTGGATCTCCAGCCTCCCTGGGCCCCACCCCTGCATCCCAGTGGCTAAGGTGATCACCTGCCAAGCGCAGGAGCCTCCCCACCTCCCACAGGGAGCTCCAGAGGGTCAAGAAACTTCTAAGGCCCAAAGCCAGGCACCAGTTGATGAATGACGCAGAAGGGAGGGAATTTGGTTTAAAACTTTCACTCATGGACTGAATTGTGTCACCCTCCCAAATGCTTATGTCAAAGTCCTAACCCTCAGGACCTTAAAATGTTACTGCATTTAGATAGGCCCTTAAAAGAAGTAATTAAAACAAAATGAAGTCATAAGTCAAAAATCCAAGTTGACTGAGTCTTTATAAAAAGATATTAAGACATTGGAGAGATAGCTCAGCAGTCTAAGTACCTGCTTGGCAAGCACAAGAACCTGAGTTTGATCCCTGGTACCACATGCCATGCTGGTTCCAGAAGCCCATGTCAGCCATGCTGGCCACCAAAACCAGGTGTGGTAGCCCAGGCCTGTAATCCCAGTGCTGGGGAGGTGGAAACAGGAGGATCACTAGGAGTCTGAACTGTGTAGCAAGACCCTGTACTAAATAAATAAATAGATAAATAAATAAATAAATTTTTAGAAAGAGAGAGAAGGGGCCAGTCCTGGTAACACATACCTATAAACCCAGCACTCTGGGAAGCTGAGCAGGATGATAAAATTTGGAGATCAACCCAAAAAACATAGCAACTTTCTCAAAAAATTTTAAAGGGGTGGGGGTGTGGCTCAGCGTGAAGGTTCTGGGTTCAGCACCTGCTAAAGATGGGATTAGGGCACAGGCATACACATTGGGAAGATGAAGCAAAGGGAAATGGCCCTCCAGAAGGAAAGATGACTTAGAAATCAACCCTGCTGTCATCTCGACCTCGGACTTCTAAGCCCTAACAGCCCCCCATGAATTGGGCTGCACACCCCACACCCCGTTGCTCAGGCAGAGACAGAGGCTGAATGCGTACTGAAGGCCCAGGCGCTCAGTTTACACATGCCACCTCATCTCGGGCCTCCGGCCCTGCTGGCCACGGTTATCCATCGCAGGACTCAGGAGCCCCCTGAGGAAAGCTGCTTGGAGCAGCGTTCCAACAGGTCTGCCTGACTCCAGAGCCTGGATTCTTTGCGCCACATACTCGAACCAGCACAGTGCACCTTCTGCCAGAAGATGCAAGTGCAGGCTGGGTGGTCATGGGCCCAGGGGCAACAGCGAAGGTCCCCTCCTGGTGTCTGTCCCCAGCCATCTGTGTACTCTAGGGCACCAGTACAGATAGCCTGTCACAGTCTCAGAGGATGGTGCGCAGTGACTGCAAAGGACAGAGGCCCAAGAAGACAGAATGGAAGGACAGCATTAAAGGCAGAAACCCTGAGATGGAGCCAAGGACCGCAGGAGAAAGAGATGCTCTGTCCATGGCTGGGAATGATCCCTAGTGCTCTGCACTCCTGAGGCCTGACAGACCCCCAACTCAGGCTAATGACCAGCACAGATACTGTGGCTGGGAGCTCTGCTGCAGGGCCAAGGTCCCTCGGATCATTAACTCTGAGTCACAACCCCTCCCATAAGCAAAGGAGGAAGGGAGCCACAGAAAGGTCAGTCGTTTGCCCTGGGACCCTTCCAACCCTGGTCTCTGGAGCCAGCGCTCCATTCCCAGCCATGTCCTTGCACTTGGGGACAATTGTGGAAGTCACATTGTTTTAGATATCAAGAACAAATAACATGCACCCAAGCAGGAAGGAAAACACTACCAGCTCCCAGGCACTACCACCTGGGGAGGGCAAAGCAAAAAGCAGGGTAAGCTGGGGTGACTAGGGCTCCCAGAGGAGAAAGACAGACCCGGAGCTTTGGGGCTGAGGCCAATCTTCACAGTAAGGCCAGAGGTCCTGACCACCCAAGCTCTGACCCTCTGTGGACAACTGCTCACTCGGTGGAGCTGGTCCCCAGGATGCTCCTGGAGTCGTCTTCCTTCAGGAAGCAAGTAGGAGCGCATTTGCCTGATTAAAGCATGCTGTTAAAATTAATCAAGCCTGAGGCAGTGGCTGTCATAGCCACTAGTGCACTATCGTGCCCACAATATGTTAAAATCAGACCTGGGCTTACATAGATGGGTGTACTTTCACTCTTCCTTTGGATCTTAACTTTCCTCCAGCACCCAAAGCTGCAGGAGGCCCCACCCGGAACCTGGACACAGATGTGGTGAGCAGGCAACAAGGCTGAGAGACAGAGAAAAACCGAGCTCCTGGATCAAGCTGCAGTCATAGGAACCAATGACATCTCTCTGCTCAGTCCATGATGCTAAAGAATCCATTGGAATAGATACCCTGTACAATTTTAATTGTGCCAATCCTTATTTAAAGCAGCATAAAGCTTCCTCTGCTCTGAAGACCCCAACATCTGCTAGGCTCTGGACATCCTTGGCCCTGTATGTCTACTGTGGCCACATTCTGACCCAGCCCTTCCCTTCACATTGATTTGCTCCTTTCTGCCACAGGACCTTTGCAAACGCTCTTTCCTCCTCTTTGAGCTCTGCTTGTCTCCCATGTTCTGTTATACAGCAATGTTTGGATCCTATAAACTGAGAAGAAAGAACTTGAGGTCTGGAAAACTTTGTTGGGAGTTTGCCCTCATTTAGTTCTTCGCCTTGTGTTTTTCACCTCATGCAGGCAGGAAGTCCCGCCCCTTACTAGTGGGATGATCCTGAGTGACACCATACGATCAAAGCTCGGTGACCCTGTCACCTGCAGGCATCCGGGTGTTTGCTCCCCTGATCACAGCCAAGGGGGCTGCAGGTTAGAAAGAGCGGGCCAGATGGCTGGAAGCGGCACTTTGGGTCTGACCCCACAGTTCCCTCAGGCCGGGTGGCACCTTGAGTGAGGACCGGTCCTCACGGGGTGTTGATTTCTCCATCCACAAAATGGGGGAGAGAAAATTGACTGATCAGACCAGTATTTTTCAAAAATGCTTCAGGATTCTGGCTACAAATCTTACTTGTTCTCAAACGAAACCAGTATCAGGAATTCAGGGTATGATCAGATAGGAGCCGAGGGCGGGGGATGTAGCTCAGCAGTGCAGCTACTGCCTAGCAAGAGGGAGGCCCAGAGTTCGATTCCCGGTACCAAAAGAGTACCATTAACACCCATTACAACACTCACGCTTCAGCTCACACACACACCGAGGTGCATTCGTGCGTGCACCCGTACCAACGCTTGTATGTACGCGCGCCTCGCCGTCCATGCGCACGCATGCGCAAATGCAGTGCTGCAGGCAGGCCCCGGGCTCGTGCTCAGCAGTCTGCAGACTCTGAACCACGCCCACGCCCGTTTCAGTTGCTAGATTCCTTAAACTTGTTTATTTTTATATTAACTGTGTTTGATTCTAATCTTTTCCCCACTGGGGCTTTATTTCACTCATTCTTAGAGATTCTGACTGGTCAGTGTAAAGCACCAAGCGCCAAGCATGACGCTGGTCACAGGGGGACCCCAGATGAGCACCGCCTTGCCTGTGGGCTCACGGTCCTCAGGGAAGGAAACACTAAACCAGTGCTGACGCAGAGGGCGGGTGCTGGGAACAGAAAGTCTGAAGCCCCGGAGAACACGGTCCTAGGGCTGCCTGAGCCCAGGTGAGCAGATAATGTGGGGGCTCCAGGAGAGGAGGGGCGCCCAGAGCGAAGCGGCAGCACGGCAAAGGCTGTGAGTGTGGCCTTGGCGTGTCTGGGAGCAGAAAGAAGGGTAAAGGGCTGGCCAGGTAGCTCAGCAGATTAAAGCGCCTGCTTAGCGACCAAGGTTCAATCCCCGGCCGCTGTGCCAGTCCCGCCCCCAGAGTGCACCAAGACAATGATTGAGGTGGCGCGATGGCGTGCGCCTGTAATCCCAGCGCTTGGAAGGCTAAAAACAGGCAGAATCACTACAAGTGCAATCTGAGTAGTGAGACCCCTCTGCTAAATGCGTTTGGAAAAGAAAGGAAGGAAGGGAGGGAAGAAGGAAAGGAAAGGAAAGGAAGGGAGGGAAGGGGAGAGGAGAGTGGAGGGGGGAAGGGAAAGAAAAGGGAGACTGGGACCAAGTGTAGGGGACATGAGGACGAGTGGCGGTGGTGGAGGAGGGTACTTGGGGCTGGACGGGGACTCTAGGGTTGTGTTAAGGAGTCTGTCTCCAGGAAAATCCAAAGATCTCAAAAAAGAATAAGCCTAGGTCTGACATGCCTACACGCAGCGTATGAATGCCTGAACTCCTAGGATATGCCGTGTCCATGCTAGACCGTGGGGACAGAACAGGTTTTTAAAAAGGGACAAAGCCTCAAGTTTTCTTAGATTTATATTTTTAATGGCAGAGGGCGATGATGATGATGATTTTTTAAAAACAGGAAGGTGATCAGAAGCAATCAGATCTGGGCTTTGGTGGAAACTGATATTGGGAAGGCAAATGGGACATACTCTGTAAGAAAAAGAAAAAAATTCTAACTATCATTTCAGGTCTCGAGCCTTGGACCTTGCTAGCAAAGGCCCTTGCATCCAATGGGGCGGGGAAGGTATCGAGCATTGGGGCAGGGGGCTGAGACTGAGAAGGGGCAATGGCCGGGGCCTTGGTGACACGGTGGCTTTGGGAGAGCCCCCTGGAGGTGCAGGGTCCACACTGGGAGTGTAGGGAAGGGCGTCCAGACAGAAGCAGCAGCCTGGGTCCTGGGGAACCCACTACATGGAGCCTGCTGCAGGTGGACAGAGTGCTGGTGACACGGGGGAGAGGGTCAGAGAGGTGCCCAGGTCAGACTGGTGTCTCATGGGGTCCTCGAGGGCAGGACTGGAAGCCCTGAGACCGGCCAGCCTCCTGGTCCACTAGAAAGACAGGCTGCCCGGAGTGTGAGGTGCAGCAAGTCCCAAGAGAGACAGCAACAGGGCCGTGTGTAAAGGGTTCCTGTGGTGCCAGCTGCACCAGAGCCTGAGGTAAGAGGACTGCAAGTGTGAGCCAGCCTGTGCAACTTAGAGACTGTCTCAGAATAAAATTTCAAAAGGTGGGGGTGGAGCTCAATGTAGTATGCTCATCTAGCATGCATGAGGCCCTGGGCTGGGTCCACTAAGTAGGTGGTTGGCAGGAAAACAGAGAAAAGGGCAGTGAAGACAGGGATCACCCAGGTGAACAGAAAACCCGGTGGAAATTGTTGACAAGGTAAATTCTGCTATTCTGCATGAAATGTAGCTTTCCTGTGAAAGGTTGCCTCATGGGACTCAGGGTGGCAGGGCCTTTGCAAAAGCCATCTGTGTCCCAGCCCACGTATTAGAGCTGTGGCAGCATGGCTGGTGGGAGTGAGAGCAGGTCCTTTCGGAAGACAGTAGAGTCAGCCTGCCTCAGAGATGCAGCCACGGGACACTGGGGTATGGACCTGCATGGCCTGGACTCCTGCTCAGACAGGAAAGGAAGAAGCCCAGGCTGGTGTGAGGGGCTTGAGGCTTTGGTGTGGCAGAACAGATCTGGGGACGGAGCCAGGTGTCACAACTTCAGCTTCTTAGGCACTGCCACAGTCCTTGGGCCATCCTGCCCCTGACAGTTCACTTTTCATGGCCTGTACCAACATCCTTGGGGTGGTGCCCGAGGAGGCAGCCGGCCATTCATGGAGGCCGATGGGCTGCTGGCCAGAGTGTCCCCTACACTCCCCACCCCAGATGGGGTCAACTCCTCAGAGCTTCAGCAAACCTGAGGAAGTCAGAGGCTGAGAAGGCCTCGGGATTCAGTTGCCCTCATTCCAGCCGGGGCACTTTGTCCAGAGACAGGAGAGAGACAGAGGGCAATGGACCTGGCTCTGTCCCAGCCCTGGGAGCTCTGTGGGCTTGGGCACACTGCTTTACCTCTCTGAGGCTCTCATTCCTGGTCTGTCACATAGGCACTGCACCAACAGTGCCACTTCTGGGGGTGGGGGCGAAATGCTCAGCAGGTTATTATTTGCAGACCCACATAAAAGACTTCTAGGCTGACAGTCACAGGGACAATGGCACTGATGATTTTAAACCATAGCTGGAAATCCAGAACATCTGGGTGCCTACTGAAGGGCCTTGAGCTGCAGGATCCAGAATTGAAAAACCCAAAGGCTGTGGGACCTGCTCGTCCCTGCAGCCAGGCACCCTGAACTCTGCAAAGAGGGAAATGGGTTGAGGCAGCCCAGAGACAGAAGGTGGCAGGTCTTGGCAGGCATGGGGATCAGCCTCGGGAGGTGACCAAAGATGGCAGGAAGCTAGCCATGCCGAGAGGGGCTCCTTGCAGGTGAGCCAGGCCGGATCAGAGCCCTGGCTGGGAACAGACATGCTATTCACACTGACAGGAAATCTGAGGTGACTCCTGGGTGACACTGAGGATTTGTGGCCCAAGGACAGGGCAGAGCATCACGGTCCTGTGGGAAGAACATGATCAAAGACATCCAGGTCTGCCTTGAGGGAATTCAAGAAAACTAGTGAGTTCTGAGCGGCTCTGAGTTTCCACAGACATGAGCCACTTCTGTGTGCAGAGCTTTAGGAAGAGGCGAAGGTCACGGGGAAGCTGCAGTGCTGCCTTGGGTCACCCAGCACAGGTGCGGCAGACACAGGCCTCCACACTGAGACTGTCCACACTCACGCCACATTGCCCAGGGGCGTGGGACTTCTGGCTCCCAAGTCACCTACCTGGATGGTAGCTACATCCAGGCCTGGGTGAGATGTACAAGGGGGCCAGAGATCCCCAGCCCCAGGTCTCAAAGGGCCTGCGCTGCTCACCCGAGACATCAGCCAGGAACTTGCCCCGCAGCTGAGGTAGGTCACTCACATCCTGTGGGGCCCAACTAGAGGTCCAGCATGGAGCCACCCAGCTGCTGCGCCTGCCAAGTGTGCAAGGCCACTTGCAGTGATTTTCTGAATATTGAACTGAATGCAGAACTCCCCACCACTGGACCTCACCCCAGCCAAGTTGGCCATCCGGAGGGACCCAGGCCCAGTGCCCCAAAGCTGTACTCCTGGCTCTGAGCTTAGAGGATGGGAGGAGGGTGTTTCAAAGCAAATGAGGGCTGGGCTACACCCAGCTTCAGGGGGCAGGATAGGCCCTTCCAAGTGGTGGCAACCTGCTGTCCCCAGGACCCTGGGCTCCAAGGAGAGAAGGCACCAGGGAGGCCGTAGCTGGGCATGGTGGAGTCACTAAGTTGTCATCCTGTCTCCAGTGTCCCTGGGCCTGAGGACTTGTGCTGCACCTGGGCTCTCTGACACCTGATGAGACCAATCATTTGGGAGCTGGGTGCGAGCTCAAAGACCCGGAGACAGAAGTCACCTGGTCTTGGTGGTGACTTTAAAGTAGGACCACTCAGCATGCTCATGTGTCTGTCTTCCAGCCATCTTGAGCTTCACAGGGACATAGCCAGGTATTGGCAGGGGACAGGAGCAGGGACTTCAACAATTGGAGCCATCAGAGATGGCCCTTGTGTCACTGGGACACAAGGCCTGGGCTCTCTGGCCTGCTCACCAGCACCCCTCAGTGGGTCCAGGCTTCTTCCTGGAAGCCTGGTGGGGAGGCTGAGGCAGGAGCAGGGCAGGCCTGGGGCTCAGTGACTCATTAAGGAAGGGACCCGGTGCCTGGGGGTGGGTGCAAAACCTACTGCACAGGCTGCCACACGGCAGGAGGTAGGTGGGAGTGGATACGTAACTCCACCAAGACCCCAGAAATGAGACAGATCTGACAGCCTCTGCAACCAACACAGCCAACGTAGGTCGCCTAGCCCTGCCTCAGCCTCTCTGTGGACAATCAGCATAGGAAGGCTAAGAGGGCTAAGTCGAAGCCTTCACTTTGTTCTTGCATCTCAGTCTATAAAATGGGTGTAAGAAAGCCAGGCACAGTGGTACACACCTATGATCCACTCAGCATCAGGAGGCTGAGTCAGGAGGATCAGCATGAGCTCAAGGCCAGCCTGGACTGCATGGTGAGTTCAAGGCCAGCCTGAACTTCACAGTGAGATCTTGTCTCAAAAAGGGGGGTTAGGGTAATAGCAGGTACTTCTTAGCACTGACATAATTCCCAGGAAGGCGGGGAAGGGCTGAGAAGTTCCAAGAATAGCCACATTTTCAAACCTTCTCCTAATCCGAATGTCAACACCAATCGAAACAATATGTTTATTTTCAGACCTCCTGCCAGACTGGATTAATTTCTACAGGCTCAAAGCCCATTTCAGAACTGTAATGTCTCATTTTACAGATGAGAGGAGGGAGGAGGAGAAGCCAAAGCCTCCTTCGCCATCTTGGTTGGGAAAGAGCAGTTCCACAGCAGGGCTAAGGACTGGCTGTGGCCCTGGGAGGGGCACTGACGGCCCCTCTTTCCCACGCTGTCCTTAGGCAGCATCTCAGTCCTGGCCACCACGTTGCTCTGCCTCTGCTCACCAGTGTCCCTGCCCAGTGTGCTCTCCAAGGATGGCAGGTAGGTGGGGACATCTAGCCAGGGCCAGGAAGATGAGAGCTATGCAGAGGGATGCTCAGCATTTCTCTGGAGGGTCCACGCAGAAGCAGATGAGCTCAAACCTGCACACGGGCCCTGTAGCCCAAAGATGTCTTGAGCCCAGGTGCAGGAGGCTGCCTCAGAGCTACTGGCCCTCTACACCACCTGGAACCCCCACCGCAGCTCGATGGGCAAGGTGGGCACTGCCGTGATGCCCCTTGCTGACATCCAAGGTCACCAGCTGCGTGAGGCAGGAGCTCGTAGGAGGAGGGTCTGTCTGAAGATCTTGTTCTAGAAAAGCGCAAGCAAGTTTTGGGGGACAGTGTCCTCCCATGGGTGACTAAGCTCTCAATTGAAGAAGGTGAGGCAGCCAGTTTCCCCTGAAGAGAGCAGAGGAAACAGGACAAGCTGGGCTGTGAGGATGAGACAGTACTTAAAGGGCTATTCCCTTCTCCTTGCTGTTTAACCCACCCTGGCTAGAAGATAAACTTGGTCTCACTTTTCCTTCTCAAGAGCCAAATTCTAAGACATTGCTGAGAAACATGAAAACTTCTGAGCTGGCCTTCCCTTGCCCCACCTTACCACGTCTCTCCATCCTTCGAGATGCAATCATAAGCCAGGAGTGGGGACTGAGGCAGGAGGATCACTTCATCCCAGGAATTTAAGACCAGCCTGGACAGCTCAGTGAGACGCCATGATAAAGATAGAAGAGCAGCCTTTTTACCAAGATGGTACCCAAGTTGCCCCTCCCCAAGCTGAAACCAAAGCAAAAGCTTTGAAGGCCAAGAAGGCCATGCTGAAAGGGATCCACAGCTGCAAAAAGAAGAAGATACAAATGTCACCCACCTCCTGCCATCCCAAGACACTGAGGCTCTGGAAACAGCCCAAATACCCTCTGAAAAGACCCCCCCAGGAGAAACCAGCTTGACCACCATGCCATCATCCTGTTCCCCCTGACCGGGGTGAGCCATGAAAAAGACAGAGGACAACAACACACTCGTGTTCACGGTGGATGTCAGAGCCAGTGAGCACCAAGTCAAACAAGCTGTAAAGGAGCTCTGACATCGATGTTGCCAAGGTTAACCCCCTCATCAGGCCTGATGGAGAGAAGGAGGCTCCCGATTATGATGCATTGGATGTTCCCAACAAAATTGGGATCATCTAAACTGAGGCCAGCTGGCTAATTCTAAATATATACTTTTTCCCCCCAGTTTAAAAAACAAAACAAAATAGAAGAGCAAGCACCCAAAAAGACGCCAACCACATTGAGCCACCTGCTCCAGAAAGCTCTCCCTGGCTCCCCCATGCTCTGCTCACGGTAAAGCCCTTCTTGTCCTCCCTGGATGAAGAGGTTCATGTGTCTGAAAGTGAAGACATTAAGGGTTTGCACATAGGAAGCCCTCAGAGAAATTCTGTGCTGAAACAAGAGATTGCAAGGGAGCTGTGGTCCCTTGCAGAGATAAACCAAGACTCAGAAAGGGGAGCTGACCTGCCCCCAGCCCACGGCCAGTACACAGAAGCACTGGTTTCTGATCCGGGTCTCTTCTGCGCTCACTCAGGGCCCGCTCCAGGGTCTCTGCTCACTCAGCTGCTACAGGAATCAGACTAGGCTACATGTAAAGCTGGCCAGAAAGTCAGCCAGGGCCCTGAACCTGATGGTGCACCCAGACGGGGCTGCCTGCTCCCAACGCTGGGATCAGAGACAACGGCTCTCCAAGTGTGTACAAGTGTCTCTACGCCTATAGCCCTTGGTCCTGCAACAGGGTTATGGCAGCAGCAAATGAGAAGAAAACTGTCCCAAGAAAGGGATATGGGACACCACGGGAAGAAGTAAAAACTATAGTCTGCTTCCAGTGACTAAGATTAGTTCATATGTGTGCAGTGCTTAGGACCGCCACACCTGGCATATAGCAAACACTCCAGAAGTCCTTATAAATAAAAACAGATGAAGTTAGAAATAGGTTTCTTTCCCACACTGCCACTGTCATCTGCCTCACTGGATGCTACCAAATTCAGATCCTTGCAGGTCCTGGGATGAGACCGCGGACCACCCTGGAAACCTTGTTCTGGTGCAGCCACAGATGCCAGCTGGGGAGCCACCAGCATCCTGCATCCAGGGCGGAGCTGAAAGCTGATGGGCTCAGGTGGGCTTGGGGAGCAAGGGGAGGTGAGCTGGATAGAGGTGGGGAGAGATCCAGAGCCTGCAGCTGGGAGCGGGGGGCGGCCGACAGAGAAAGCAATGCACTCCAGCGTGGGGGCCACTGTCTTCTTCCATCTGTCTTTAGAAATACAGTAAGTAAATGGAGAGAAAAAGAAACAGAGCATTCACAACTCTGGTTATTTTAACTTTTTTTTTTTTTTTTTTGGTTGGTCTGAATATTGTGTGTACCTACATTCCTTTATATAAGTGCAAAACATTTCTGAAAGTACATGCAAGAAGTCATTAACTTGGCTGCTTCTAGTGAGGAAGACTATAAATCCAGAGTGGGAGGAAAAAACTAATTTCATCCCTTTGTATTTAATAGGCACTTCTGGAGTGTTTATGATGTGCCGGGCGCTGTCCTTCTAAATATTACGCCCTTATTAACTCATTTCACTTATTTAAAAAAAAAAAATCTTCTGTAGTCATCATTTCTTCCCAAGTAATCCTGTTACTTTTGTCCAGAAAAAATGAGTTTGTGGGATAGGTGGGAGCAGCCCAGTGGTGACTGTGTGTCTCGCACGTTCGGGGTCCCACTAGCATCCGAAAAGCAAAGCAACAAGAAGTGTGTTTAAGTTCCCATGGCGAGCGACTCTCTCCTTGTTGAATAAGGCAGGACCTCTCTGCCCCATGGAGTCTTCCATTGACCAATATCTAGGGCAGGCCGGATTATACACTTCCTTAGAAGGACAGAAATAAAAAGATGACAACTGTCATGTGGAGGCAGTCACTCTGCACATGTTTTATATGCAGAAACCCTCCCCTGTCCTTGACCCAAACCAGGTGGCAGACAGAAAGCCAGACAAGCCATACCAACTTGTTAAACCTCAAACCAAAATGACCCAAATCCTATTTGAAAAAGAAAAGAATAGAAAACCCAAATGCCGATGGAACCCGAGCTGCTTCCCCGCTCCAAGTAGGGATCTGCCTTCAGTTTTGCTTAAGCAGTTCCGATAGGTCATTCCTTCGATCTCTGTCTGAGATCTACTTCAGAATGGCTGGGCCCTGTGTGGAATCATTCATTGAAGCGAGCCTCAAAATTCAGGATCTGCCAGGCCCGGGGTTCCTGGAGGCTGGGTGGTTACAAAGAGTTCTGAGCGCTCGGATTCCACTTCCTAGGACTGCTGTAGGGCTAAGCTGCTTTAGGAAGGGGTCTGCAGAAGTGATGGCCTCTGAGTGCACCCTACTCCATGTGTAGCTGAGGCCTCTGCAGATAGCACCCCAAAGCCCTGTCCCCCAGAGCTCTTTCAAGGGGACTTGGAGCACTGGGCTCAGAGTTCAAACATCTCTGGCTTGTTTAGTGCTTTGAAGGCTACAGGAAAAACCAGGGCTGTCTCCAGCTGTCTCCCCTCTGAGGCCACAACTGCCTCCAAGTGTGCTTGGGACAGTCGACCACAGGATCAGGATGAATTCCCTCAAGCAGAGGAAGTCTAAGGTAGCAGGTTACAGAATCCCGGTGTGGCCCAGTGGGGGGGGTGTGCAGCCAGCCCCTCACTCTGGTATATGTCATCACATGCTCCCCCCGCCACGGTAGAGACACTGCCTCATGCCCCTGCCCTGTGAGCAGCTGTCACCAACTTGTCTCTGTGACAGCCTGATCATTGCCTTTGCCCCAACTGAGTGGCCTTCACCTCTCCCGTGTCTCTGCCCAGGAGGGAAGCTTTGAAGGGAACAGTGGGGAGGAGGTGCAGAACCTCTGTGCTCCAGTGCCCAGAACCCCAGCAAGGAGATCCAGCCCCGATTTTCCACCAGGAGAGAGGCTCAGGAGGGAAGAGG
>PVKA01022810.1:0-36549 GCA_004027165.1 Ctenomys sociabilis | reverse complement strand
AATCTCCTTGCTCAGAAAATTTGGAGCTCACCTGAGTCTCATAATATTGCAGTACAGGTTCTCCTATGTCCTGAGTCTTCGCTGACCTTGAAAGGCTAGGGCCAAAATGTTGGCTGGCCTTGTGGCTCTTCTATTTCTCCAACTCTGACTTGGGATCTTAGGTTGTTAACCATCCAGAAGAAAAGCTGATTAGTATCCTACAGCATATGCCATTCACTTTGCCTTATCTGACTCAATTGATTTTACTTGTTATACATTTCCTTTAGTATTTCTGCTTTTCGCTTGTTATACTAGGGAGACTATACGATATTTACACATGTGTGTCTGGTTTATTTCACTTATGAGAATATGTTCAAGTGGCATCCACTTCAGTATAAATGCTTCAAACTTATCATTCTTAATAGCTGAGTAATACTCCATTATATAGAAATACCACATCTTTTTCAACCATTCTTCATGTGATGGACATCTTGGTTGTTTCCAAGATTTTGCTATCACACATTGTGCTGCTATAAACATAGGTATAAAATTTAATGTTTTAATTTTCAAGAAACTTCAAATAAATCCCATAATATCTACTAATGATAAAATATTTACATTAGTTTCATATTACATCTGTTTGAATTTTAAAATTTATACATGACATGGTCTTTTAGTGCCTCATCTTGTTAAAATACTGGCTAATAAAATAAAAGACATTTTGAAACAGGCAATAACTTAAATGTCTGGCTTAAAAAAAAGTCAAGCAGGCAAAGACTTGAGGAAGGGAGAAACAGCTAGGAAAGGACAAAACTTGAAGAACACGTTTCAGCTACCTGAATCTCCCAATTCTTCTCAGATGTGAAAACATCTCACCACCAGGAACATACTCCATAACCATGTATAAATTAGAATTATCCTATGAACAAACAAAAGGAAATACCGCAAAATTATAAAATCTGGTTTAAGAATATATATATTTTTTTTTTGGCAGAACCAGGGATTGAACTCAAGCCCTTGTGCTTGCCAGGGAAGCACTTATTCCACTGAGCCATCTCCCCAGCCCCTAGAATATTTTAATATTCTTAAACATTCTACCATACTCAATAATAATATTCTAATATTATGCCATACACAATCATATTTAGTATTGTTAAATATCATTCCATACTGAATTACAATATTTGCACATTATGCCATACTCAAATATAAGACAAAAATCAAAATCTGACAGATCAATAACATTGAGAAAAAAGACAATAAATGGAAAATACTCTAGCTTTTCTATGCTGGGTTCTTCACCATCCCTCCCATATTTGTCATATATCAGACTGGCCCTTTGCTGTTCCACTTCAAAGGGAACATTTAATTCTTCAATAATCAGATGCTAAGGCAATGATATAGTGCTATAGTATATGCAAGGGAACAATGGTAGAAAACTAGTTTGAGAAAAGTTCATTGGACTATTTTACGTCTGAGAGGTCAAAGCTTTCGCTAGATGTATAGGTGGGGTAAAAGGCTGACATGTTTCGTATGATTCACCTGTACTGTTCCAAAGAGGTACTATTCCAAAGAGTTGAAAAGGCACTAACTGAAAGAGTAAACCTCTTGTACTATATCAGACACTTGAACATTGCAGCAATCAATGTTTAGCCTTGTTCGTAGAGGGGAAGAGTAGCGCACCATTTACCAAGTAAAACAGTGATGAGGCCATGGAAAAACGTTTAAGAGAGGAGAGATGTCTCCATCATGTTCATTTGCTGAGAATAAGAATTATTACATAAGATATTGCTATGGTTCTGGATCACTAAAATACTTGATTTTTTAATATCTTTTTATGAAACATTACACATTATGTTGAACAATTGCTCCAAGGAAAGCTAAAACCTTTACCAATGCTGCATAAATTTGTAAGCACAACAGAATTTGATTACTTAAAATTCTGAAGATGTCTTTTTTCATTCTTTCATACTCTTGAGCTTATCATTCAGCTTGAATTCTATTGCAGAATTCTATTTTAAAAAGTATATCTGCCTGAAAATAACTTATTTAGATATTACTAAAATTTACCTTAAAAGAATATTCCAGTCGAACAAGAAAAGGAAAATTCACTGCCTGTAATATCCTTTTCTCATTCAAAGTATGCTCTATCTGCTTCAATTTAACAACCTGTAACAAGACAAATTAATTTTAGTGAATGTAAACAAAATTTTAAAGTTAACATCATTTTAAAAATGGTTTTCACATAATAAAGACAAAGAAGCAAAACTGAGATTTAGGTAAGGAAAACAATAATTATTAAGTAGGCTTATAAGGCTTAAAAAATCTAGAAGAGGATTTTTAACATTAGTCATATGAAGGTCAACTATTGAGTTAATAGCAAGAGCTATGTGGAAACAAAACTATAGATCCACAAAAAAATCACTTGAAAAATCTTTGCTCTTACTGACTGATAGTTAGATCACTATATCATTTTCATAAGTAGGTATTGATTATATATACTTCCTAAAATCAGGAATAAAGTAGGTATTAAGTAAACAGCCACAACTGAAAAATAATGGGTAAACAACCTTTTCATCTCATAATAAGTAAATAAATAAATACAGGTACAAAATATAAAAATTTAATTTATACAGCCTCAGATGATGACACACAAAGCATTGTCCAAAAATTTTTATGTCTTTAATAACAAAGAGGTCATTTAGGATTAATAAAACTTGCTATGCATTGTCTACTGCACAGAGAGCGGAAAGCAATTTCTCTTGATCACATTAAGATTGTGACTCTATCCCACCTGCAACAATCCTATTTTAAATATAAGGAAAGGTGGCAGAAGAAAAATAACAAATGATTTTATGTGCATGTGCAAATCATTAGAGACTGGCATTCTTTCTTCGTAGAATGCGTGTGGCTACAAAAACTACCCATCTAAACATGAATAAGAAGCACAACTAAAGGTACCAGTCAATTAATGGTATACTGCGCAGAGTAAGGACTATGTAAGTAATACTGAGCAAAGAATCATGTACCCAGAGACAGAAGACCTGTGTTGTAGCCTGGGCCCTCTATTCAATCAGCTTGGAAAAGTTTTGGAGATGTTATTTCAATATTTTGAATCTTAGTTAAAAAAAATCTGAAACATGAAGTAGCTGAGTCATTATCATCCATAGTTACAAAACTAATTTTAGTCCATATTTTCATGACAACACATATAACATCAGCTGGAAAATTATTTTTCCTTTGTGTTTACTTTTGTATATTAGGATACACCAGGTTTTTAATTAGGCATGAACAATATGTTGGCTTGTGAAATAAACAATAAAAATGAAAAGACAGAGGCTGTCTACATTCCAGTCTTAAGCCAACTATTTATGTGTGGGTCATAACACAACTAAAACATAAATGAATTCAAAGTATATGAATTCCCTAAACATACGTGCTGAGCCCATTCTTATATTATTTATTTATTTATTTATTTATTTATTTATTTACTTTTGCGGAACCAGGGATTGAACTCAGGCACTTGCCAGGGAAGCATTTATTCCACTGAACCATCTCCCTGGCACCCCTCATTTTTAAATAGTTAAAAATTAACCATTTAATTTGCATTTACTTTTAAATATGCATATCTGTGACATCCCCTGGGATGTACTCCACATTTTAAGTTCAAGATTCATAAAAATTGGAATTTATTTCTTAAATGTTTCTATTAAATAGAGACTTAAAACATCCAAGAGTGATCTGTTGCCAGCTGATTTTTTAAGGACAAACATGTGAGTTATTAATAAAGAAAATTGGTCACATATCATTCTTTCCCTCCAAAATGAGCATTACATACTCCTGTATGTCAAGTTTCAAGACAGAATAGTACAGGCTTGAGAACACATGGGGGAGCACAAAAGACCAAAATAGAAATGGGAAGAAAACTGTAACGATTAGGAAGCAGGCTGTCTTCTGCGTAGGCTGAGATCTGATGAAATTTAATAAACATGATGAAGCTTTCTTCACAGATAAGGGAAATGGTATGATACAGTGCAAACATTTTATTGGCAAGGAGGTGGATAAATTAATAGAGATTAAAAAGTCTGAGGTTGTGGAAATCATGAGGCTAATGTGAAAGATCAGTTCAAGTTAATTAGGGATCAAATGATGCAGTGGTTGAAAGGCTCTTAGAGATTATACATTTTAAAGAAAAAATAAGGAATAAAGGCATAGAAACTGTAAAACAGTAGAAGTCTTTGTTCTAGCTGTTGGTTGAAAAATTAGTTACAGTGATTAGTACCTTTAAAAGGAGACAAACAACCCACAAAGTTGTGAAGATTCACTGCATACAGTCTAGCAACACTTGACACAGCATGGGGAGAAGAAATGTGATTTTTTTTTCACTGATTTTTCCCCTTTACCCCTTCTTCATCCTAAAATGGGAGAAGCCAAGCTGACTTAACTGAAAGATATGTGTGATTTTATTCATAGAAAATGGAGTTACTATTCAGGGTTACTTCATTAATTATCTTTAGCAAAGTTAAATAAACTAGAAAAACTCAGAAGATGGTCTTTCGTCCCAGTTATGCACAGGATCAGGGCACTGTGGTAAGAGAAATGATATAAGATGGCAGTTACTCTTCTGGGAAACACTTGTCTGCCATGATGCATCCATGAGGTAACTGGTTCAGTAAAACAAGTCACTGATCTGCCAAAATTTTTTTAAAAAAGGAATTAAGTCCTTATTCCCCAAATATGTTAAGATGTAAATGATACATTTTGTTACCTTGTTAATATTTTGTGAGTAAAACACAGTCTACAAATTCCTTGAGAAAGAACATTAAATGCTAGGATCTACCCAGGGGAAACAATTTAATGTCAGGCTAAATGAAAACCAATAAATGGGAAGCGTTTATGCTGTGGTGCTTCCATCACTTGTGTGCAATTCACCTCATTTAGAAAATGACGGCCCCACCTCTGGGTGTGCTGAGCCAGTAAACAAGTCTGGGCGTGGTGGCACGCACTTGTAATCCCAGTGTTGGGGAGGCTGAAAACAGGAGGATCACTACAAGTCTGAGCTGCACAGTGAGACCCTGTCCCAAATGCATAAATGGAAAAAAAAGCAAAAGGAAGGGAAAGGAAAGGAAAGGAAAGGAAAGGAAAGGAAAGGAAAGGAAAGGAAAGGAAAGGAAAGGAAAGGAAAGGAAAGGAAAGGAAAGGAAAGGAAAGGAAAGGAAAGGAAAGGAAACGGCTGGACCTATATGATCTCTGAGAGTGCCAAGCCCAGACTGCACAAATTGGGAATACAGTTTAATGAGGCTATTAAATAATGGAGAAGAGATACAAGAAATAAAAGGAAGACGATCTAGTCCAGAGCCTAGACATTAGTAATCTCTGAAGAACAGACAGAGAAAAAAACAGATCAAAACAAGAAAGGGACAAAAAATGGAAGACCTAGAGCCACGTGCACAGACAAAGTAAGAGACTTCAGAAGTCAGAACTGTTGTGTTTCAGCGAGTGAGCAGCCTGGCAATATGCTTTATAAAGGTCATATATCACAAGTAAAAAGACCGGACTTGAAATTTGGTCATTGGATTGATGAGCCCAGGTAAAGCCTCTTCAGTGGGGTAGCTGAAGATGGGATAAATAAGGATGCCACTGAACTGCTGTGGGTCAAAGAATTAACAGGAAACATGTTAGTAGATAAGACTGTCAAATTATTTATTCAAGAAGCACAGTTAGAAAAATTTGTGAATAAAGCTTAGTGGACAATTAAAATGTGGATGAATTTATTTCATTTCAGAAAGACTGAAGTCACTATCACCTTTCATGGAAATTAAAATTAGTTTAACTAAAATGAGGGTTGGGTTGAAACCTCTGACTAGTGGTGCCATTCTCTCTGCTGTGATGGCACTGGCCACACGTGTTTGCTTAGCTCCTGTGATGTGCCTAATCCTAGAGCAGATATGTTGTAAGTGGAAAGCACACGTCAGATTCTGAAGCAGTATAAAAATGTAAAATACCTCAATATTGTGTTAAGGATTGGGCTATTAAAACACATTATGAACATTACTTTGAACTTTCATTTTTACTTTTTAAAATGTGACTATTAGAAAATCTAAAATGATATATGTGATGTCCATTTTATTTCTATGTGACAGTGTTACTCTAGTCCCTGTAATCGTATTGGTCATTACTTTGAACTTTCATTTTTACTTTTTAAAATGTGACTATTAGAAAATCTAAAATGATATATGTGATGTCCATTTTATTTCTATGTGACAGTGTTACTCTAGTCCCTGTAATCGTATTGGTCTACTAGTGTTTCCTCTTAACTTATAGCCAGATAAGCCAGAAAGTCATTCTTGGGAACAAGAGAACTATAAGACAGTTTATCAGTATTCATTATTCTTTTTCTTTAGTGGTGATTACCAGGAAAATAGGACGTTAAATTTTAAAGCATGAATACTTCAGGCATCTTGATTCACCGGATACTAATAAGTGATAACTGTAAAAGTGATTTACCAAAATATATGAGTTTCACATGCTTTGATTGCACTTCTAAAGTTAATAAAAATAAGTCATAAAGCCAAATTGCCAAATTTCAGTTATGTCAACATAAGAATTAAATAATTGGTTCTGATACTTTTCTACAAGGTTGAAAGTAGCAGAGATGCTTGTTGTTTTCCATGTTGAATTCAGTAATTTCCTAGTAACCATGCACTCAAGTGCTATTGAAATAATATTGCACGCTCACATACAAAACTATTAACTATGCATCATATAGTCACATTAAATTAGAACAAAAATGAATGCAATCATAAAATTACTTCTGGGTGCCAATGGGAGCTTATTGTATTGCAAGTATTTAAAAGACTAGCTGGTAATACTGAAATTCACCCCTCAGCTAAATAAAGACAAACACTTACCTTTTGCTTATCTAAGATCTTCATGGCATAATACTGTTCAGTGGCTTTATGCTTCACCAACATGACTCTTCCAAATGAACCTGTTCCAAGAGTTTTTTTCCTTTCAAAATCCTCAAGCCCTGCATTATTCTACATGTGCACAAAAAGTTTTAAAAAAATAAAATCAGAAATTCTCATAAGACTGGAATTATATTCTCTTTAGTAATATATAAGAATAGAAATTTTAGGCAGCTATCCTTTCATAAATAATACAGGAGTATTCATTCCAAGCATTCAAACTATTGGCTCTACCTTCCCCTTTGAATAAGAGGGTTTTAATCAGAGGAAATAGGAATTATATTGCAAAATGGTGCATAATAGAGCAAAAAATAAAACCTACAGTCAGACACAAATATGAATTTTCTATTACTGAATCTAACAAATTATGACTATATTTTAATAATTACAAACTTCCCAGAGGTATACTGATAAAAGTCATGTCCACTGTAGTCTTATAAAAAGAGTAGAGAAGCTGAAAGATCAGTCTCTTCATTGAAATCATCTTTGCAGAAAGCACTGCTTTACTTCATCTGTATCTTTATAAGACAGTATAGAAATAGATAACAGCAGCATGATGGAAAGCCTTCTGATATTGTAATAACCGAGTATTACCTAAAATAATAACAATAAGGAAAGAAAGGTTTCTTATCCCACAAAGAACCAAAAGCTAGTATCACAATAATCAGACTCTTTTTTGCTCCTTGAATAGATGTTTTGTGGCAAGCTAACATCTTTGGCTTTCACAACAGCATACAAAGAACTGGAGGCATCAATCTATTGAATTTGTTGCTGCCACAACAAAATGAAAATTACTAAGAACAAATTATGTGCTAAATAGCAGCATGCAGTGGTTGCTGACCCAGTTGAGGGTTCTTGTTTGTTTCTGATTCTTTTAAATGTATTTGGTACAGGGTGTCACTATGCAGCTTGGGCTCAGAGGGATCGTCCTGCTTTCAGCCTCCCAGAACTGGGAATATAGGCATGCACCAGCATGGTCTTGGTGGCCAGCTCAACGCACCCAAGGGTAGGGCCAGCATGGCATGTGGTGTTTGGGGACAGAACACCCCATTTGTTAAATAGGTTTCTTTATAAAGTTATTCATGAAAATTTCAGAAAAATATTTCTAATTCTCAGTCTACAGTGTTTAGATTGAGAAAAATGTGAGGTAATATGATTACCTATATGCAGTAAATCTTGGATACATGTTGAAATTCACTGCTTCTGAATTAATATCCACTATAAATCAAACATTGCCTTTTTGACACATTGTAGAGTTTTCTGCTAGGTCACTACAGAGAGGGGAAGCCACCTTGCATTTTGCTTATAAAATCTGTTCTAATTTCACACTGGACAAGATTTATCGTTGTGAAAAAGTCCTCTTAATTCGGGCTGAATTAATCTTATAGATTTATATTAAATTTTTGGTTTATCAACATAAGTGATTGAAATGTTTAATATAGTCCCCCACACAAAATGGTAGGAAAAAACACCATTAGTATACAACAGAACATCTCTTTATGCTAATCACTGCCTTTCTTCATATAATAAAATATATATCATCTTTATTTCTGTTGCATGTAAGATTCATTTACACAGTGTCTAATATTCCATAATTACAATTTCTAACCTTTAGGTATGCTGTCAAAGACATAATTCAAAATTAATATTTGAAAATATCAAGGGCTTATAGCAACTTGGAACTAGTTCCTGAAAACACATCTGATAAGTAAAATAAAAGAAAAATTTATTCTTTCTCCAATTTAGATATGCATAAACTTATTACTACATTAAAACACAACATGATTGCAAAATTCCCTTCTTAAGCTTATACAAGCTACAGGCATTCCAAAATTTTTGACATAGTAAATTAACTTACTAGAGTAATGATTTTACCTAACAAAAATTTTAGCTTGCAGAAGAATGTAAATATTCCTTACCGGGGGAGGATTCTCCCACTTTTTCAGAAAGTCTTCTTTGGCTTTGGCTAGAAATTCTTTCACTGAAAATACACATAAAAAAGGTTTTGTCTTATAAGAATATTTACATTACATACAAAAATATTTAAATGTTTACATTATACTATATATATACATACTCCCTACATGTATAAGTTTTTGCTTAAAAATTGACACATTAAGTACACTGTGAAGAACTTTCTGTTCACTATGACACAAGTTATTTAGTATTTCTAAACAAGAAGCACTGTTCATAAGACTAATATCGTTCTATATGAAGATCACAGACACTTTCAAATTTAATAGCAACAACACTGTTCCTGAAAATGAAGAGAGAGAAATGTAGGGCAAAATAGTGATTACAAATAAATAAGCCAGCAATATTATTGATAAAGCTTTAAATGCAGAAACTAAGAACATGTGGAGAATGTGAAGTTTTGATTTGTGGAGTAGCAAAAACTAATTGGTTTTGATCAGGGATTGTTTTCAGGCACAAGAATTGAGGTTATTAGATTTGAGTTCTCTCTGCCAGAAATGGAGAGAAAAGGAGAATCCACAGATAAACACACAAAGGCACACAAAAGCTAAAAACAAATCAGCTGAGAACAATAGCACCAAAAAAAATCTAAATAGCTCTCAAATTTCATTCTAAATTTGGAGTTAAAACTAAGCATCTGAATCTCATCTAAAAATTTACACGAATGTAAAGCAATTGAAAACTAAATGCTTATATATTTAATATCCACCTGCTTTATAGCCAATCAGTAACCACATACTTTGTAAGTTTGAAGTTTTAAACATTAATTAAACGATGCATCATTTAAAAGCAGTTCCCCTTACATTCTTTCCACAAATTTAGGAACAATGGTTTCTATCTACAAAACAACTCAGATATTTTTTAAAAATAGAAAATAATCCAAACAGGTAAAATAGCACTAGCAGATCTTTTCTTTTAGTTAGGAATGTAAATAAAACTTGAAGTTTAAGATAAAACAAATTTAAATTTTAAACAAGTTTTTTTTTAAATAAAATAAAAAGTACTTCAGGTTTTTTATTTAGAAAGTTTGCAATATCACTCTATCTGAATCTACAACTTAAGAAAAAATAGGACTCAAATAGTGTAGAAATGGAAAGTGGAGAAGACAAAAATGAAACTGGAGTGGCATCAGAAATCTTTTCATGCATGAGTGACAATCATGATGATAAAAGGCAGATTCATCAGTGGAGGCGAGGACTCAGAACGCTTTGAGACCCCTCGTCATGCAGGCGCAGAGCACTGTATCAGCAGCATTGTTATCATTTCTCCTTTCATCCCAATATAATAACTTGGACAAAGCACTGTAACTAACCAAAAAGGCGTGAGCAGTCTAAACTTCAAAATAGTAATAAATTAAAATTTAAAAACCACCTAAAACAATGAAAATAAAAATTTTAAAAAGGCATCAAAGGCAGACATTATTTTTTTGTAACACTACAGTATATATTTCTGAATACTTTACACAAAATATCATTAGTATTTTACTGTAATACTTGTAAAATTCCCTAGTTGAGAAAACTTCCTACATTTGAAAAATTTTTTCATTTTATGCACCAAGGTAATGTATCAACTAATGGCACCTAATTATCCAAATATGATCTCATTACTGCTAAAGGGTAGAAAATTCTTATATCTTAGGATAACTTAGGCCATCTTACTTCTAAACCTTAATGTATTAGTTACAACTGAAGAACAGTACTTTTATAAGCAAAACTTTTGATATCTGAACATGGTCTTGACTTGGAAGTGATGGCTATAAAATACAATAACATAATTTATTATAAAATACAACTGTGGCTTTTAAGAAACTCTAGCCTGATGCTCAAAATAAGCTTCTAATTTCTTTAACAATTATTTATCTTTTATGTATAGGACTTGCATATCAAGTTGCAGTGTAAATTCTCTAGATGCTTACATGAGTATAGATCTGCTGGAGACAAAGGAATCAAAAAAAGAAAAAAAAAAAAAAACCTGCTTCAGCTTCTCCTGTCTCTTTATGCTAAGTGATCTAGAGTTAAGAAAGCAATGGTTGTATTTGCCAAATATGGTAATTGGGGAAAAATTCTTCTTCCATGTCTGGGGATGAGCTATAAGAAAAATTTCTGGTGCTACTTACTTTTATTCACTTAGGATATTGCACAATATTCTCAGAAATAATCTCTGTATATATCAATATTCTGAGTTTAGAGCTGGGCATGGTAATCCAGAAATGCAATCTTAATATTCTGGGAGGCTAAGGTAAGGGGGTCAAAATTTGAGCGCAGGAATAGTTTTAAAAGAGGGTTAGGGATGGAGGTCAGTGGGAAGGCTCTGTGCTCCATCCCCAATACAGAGAAAACCAGATCCTTAAAGACTTTATATAAACATTAAAATGTGTCATTAATAAAAAAAAGTAAATATTGTGTATTATTTCAACATAAAAAGGGATTTCTCTTTAGAGTAAAATGAGTATAAATGGTAATGTCATTAAATAATTCTCAAACATACTTCTGCCATAGAAAAATATATACAATCACAAAATCTCTAGTACATATGTGTACTATTAAATACAGATAAACATAATGAATTCTTTGTGAAAATGTTAATATGCATCTTATAAAATCTTACACCATATACTGGGGTATGGATAATCCTAAAATTCTAGATTATCCAGAACTACATCAATTTGTTTTGAATTCTACTAGTTTTAGACACTGATAGATTTAACTTCTACATGTTTTCCTCTATTTATTTAAAAAATTTCTAAATAACTGACATGAGAAAGTAGTAACTGATTAACTAAAAAAAAGGAGATACAGATTCAAACACTGAACCACAACCAATCAAGAATTTATCGACCACATACTTTGAAGTACTCAAATTTTTTTAGTTTTCTTATGTTCTAGTACATATGTTTTCTCTATATTTAAGCATTTAATCCACCAAAAGCATGCAGCAGCCACATTTTCGGAGCTTGGCACACAGAATATTGGCTCTCTCACATCTTAGCTCTGTGAACATGGGTCCTGGGTGCCACAGGGCACTTCACAGGTTCATAAAATGCTTCAAGAAAGTGTTTTCCTGCAAATGTATTCTGTCTCAAAGTGACTAAAAGGGGCATGCTAAGTATTCAAAAATGAGCAAAACACACCCAAAATTAATGTAATATACATTTACAATATACTTATTGCCCATTTTGTATCATTTTTAAAAGTCTATCAAGTTGCATTATAGAAGAAATGAATACACCAAAGGATTAAAAAATTTGCCCAATTTGTTTGCAGGAAAATTTACCCATCCATATTCATGAGATGGAAGAATGGAAAAACATTTTTTTCTGCAATCTATAATTACATATAAAACACAATTCTTATCTCTCCCTATTCCTCATTTTTTAATTTATTCCCAGATCTCCAGGTTCTTTGTAATGTGCTAATTGTCACCTTCTCTTTACACTTCTTTTATAATGAAGACAGAACTCTATTTTAATTTTTATTTAATGCATGTCAGATAAATAGGAAACAAACAGAAAAAATTCCCAGGGACAAATCCTCAATCAAAATATTAGCTATAACACCTCAAATCTACAACAGTACACACACACACTGTGTGTGTGTGTGTGTGCACATGTGCATGTGTATATATATGTTCTTTATTTTTCAAAAATCACTCCTTAATGTGGGTATGTATTAATTTGTTTGCTGTTAGCTGGTACAACAGCTCTCTGTGCTTTACAATAATATATTATTTCCAAAATATCACAAGAAATTACAATAGCTTTATGAGCATATAAACCTCAACATAAAGTATTTCATTCATCAAAAACAATTTATAAATCAATATACTTAATAAAAACATAACTTTTTGGAGAGAACAGAAACTTGCAAACAACCAAATAAAAAATTACAAAGGTAACATTTGTTTTATTAAAAAGTAGTTGCCTACCAGATATTTCTGAAGAGGAGGAAGCTTGTGTCCAAAAAAATAAATTAAACAATGATTAAATTACACTTAATAACAAATTAACAAGAAGTTACCTATACACATTTTTCCAGAAACAAAATGTTAACGCATAAACTCAATATTTGATTACATGTATTTAAATAAGCCATTTAAAAGTTAAATGATAAAACTAATAACTACTGTTCAATGTCAAAATTAATAAGTGCAATTTTCCTTAAAACAAAAACTTTCATTCCTTTTTACAAGAGATAATAATAAGCAAATATTGAAATATACAGCCTATAACTATTTTAAAACCATCTCTGGACTTCTGCAGCAGGAGAGACACTGAATTTTAAGTCCTTGTTTCTATCCTTTTGAACAATATTTACGTTTGTGAGGCAGGCTACTTTCTCAGAGGAGTGTAACACCAACAATTTCTCAGCAATCACTGAGCATCCTTTCAGTGTCAGGTATTGGTGGATGTTCTGTGAACAGTACAAAGAACAACTGCAATTCTACTGTTAAAGAGATGAGACGCTAGTGGGGGACATTATAAAAATGTCACAAGGGCTAAAGCAAAAGCAATTCTCATGCTGCGAGGGTTGCAAGAGGAGAGTCTTAGGCCATGAGGTAAGGTACAATAGAGGACATGGCAGTTGCACTTAATCTTGAAGGATGGACCTCCCCGGAGGGAGAGCTGGAAAAGAAGACAACCTAGTATGAGATGATGGCTTAACTCGGAAATGGCAACTGCCTGGTGGTAGAACAGGCTGAGTGTACAGCAATGGGCAAGCAAGCGCCCTATCACAGGAGCCTGGGTTTCAATGTGTGGGAAGAAAAGGAGCAGATCGTCTTACTTCACATGCCCTAGACTGTTTACTTGGGGGTAGAGAGGACAAGATCACTTGTTTGGGAGAGGAGAGCCACATAGAGTGATGAAGCAATGATGGCTTAAGAGGCCTGAATATTTCCAGCCTTGATTATTAAGGTAAGAACTAAGAGAAAGGGCTATTCCCCTTAACTCTATTAGATAAAGAGCAAGTACTAGATACTATAAGGTATAAATGTATATATTTTATCTTTTTTTTTTTAATGTAATTGGTACAGGGTCTCACTACGCAGCTCAGACTTCTAGTGAGTTTCCTGTTTTCAAACTCCCCAGCTCTTGGATTAAGGCGTGCACCACCACTCAGACTCAGTGACCAGCTCAGCATACCTGGGGGTGGGGCTAATGTGGCATGTGTGCCCGGGATTGAACCCTGGTCCCTGTGCTTGCCTAAGCTGGCACTTATTCTGCCAAGCTATCTTGCTGGCCTGCTATAAATGTATATATTTTATAGTGGTATATTTTGTAATAAGAAGTTCAAAACTAGTTACTAAACAGATTATAATCCCCACATCCTCTACACTCACCATGTCTATCCTGATTATTTAGTGTATATAAGAAAGTATAAAGCAGGGCAGAACTGTGAAAATCACCTGTGAAAATACCATGATTTATTAGCAAATAACAGAATAGGACATTCTACTTCCTTAGTGGTGGTGTGTAAATCTAACAGAGTGTGTTGATCTGTCTTCTGCCAGCCCCATTTCAACTCTTTTGAGCTCTATATTTGGTTTTCCTGAGAACACCTGACCCTTCTGTACATGTATACAATACACTACAAATCTTTTCAGTAAATAGAACTCACGGAATACAACTCATGGAGAAACTAAATAGAAAATATTCTACTGCTACAAAATACCTTATAAAAATGCAAACTATAATAAAGTAAGGATTATTCTGTAAAAAGTGTTTTCCTACCAGATGCATCTGATGATTTGCATGCTTGATCAAAAAGAATAAATTAAACAGATTAAACAACATATAAAATACCCATAAAATCTACCCATCTATATGCTTATTAGTATATTACACATAGAAATAAAAAATAATTAAGTATACATACTATTTTTATATAAGGACAATATATTTATTTGATTTTATTTTTTAACCAATCAAAACCCTACTCTGAAAATAACAAATCACATTATTCTATCCAATTGGTCTGAAGATAATGTGTTCACTTTGCCAAAGTAGTACTTTACTGGTCTCACCATGGTCACACACATTCACTCAAAGCAAATTCAGAGTGACCTTAAAAGTAACAGGAAATACAAAAACAATTTGAACACTGCTATTGTATTAGGTCTTTGATGGAAAGATTAAGCCTATTTTTGTTTTGAAGATATCAGTCTTGGTATAAAGACATACAAAGCCATTTGTGAATGAGTGTTTAGCAATTTAATAAGCAACAAAAGCTTCATTCCTACTATGATATCTATTTTATTCTTTCCTCTTTATGCTTCATTATTAATGGATTCTATATCAAGCCTTGGTTACAAGTGAACAGTATAACTGATTCATTAAACTAAAAAAAAACTTTCTATTATAGATTTTTAGATAAATAGAAAAATGTTATGACGCATATTTAAATACAAAGCCTAAGAAAATACATCAACTTACTTGACTAGTACATTGACAGATAGGTACACTATAAATGCACACAGTATATTTGTTCATCACTTCTCACATGTACGTTCTTTCTCTCCCAACTTGTTCTGCACCTGAGAAGTTGTGGACTTCCTAGGCCATCCAAGCCATATTCAAATAAAAGTGTTTCCTAAAATTTAACCTACACTTACAGTCATAAAAGTAATGATCTAAGCAATCTTGGAAATGCTCTTCGGAATGTACTTTGTTCCTTAATTGTTCACTGAGACTTTTCTTGTAGAAATAATGTAATTATACACCAAAGATTGTCCAGAAAATTCTAAATTCAAATAAACTGTTTTGTTGATGGGTAGTAGAGATAAGACTGGATACTTGAAGGATAAAGAAAGTTCTTTATTAACTTAGTAGTAAATGGCACAATAAATGACTGTATCGGATACTTAGGGACCCCACTATCTCTTTAAAGTTCCAAACCCTTAAAGAAGTGTTCTAATGTCAGACTTTTCAATTTTTGCTAATCTAAATGGCATGACTATACAATTTCTTTTTTAAGGATTATATAGCTCTCAGAAAAATTCTGATAGTGCAGACAAATGATGATAGTGGACATCTTTTTGCTATTCCTAACTTCAGAGAACATGTTTCTAAATTTTTCCTCCTATACTTCACTTACAAATCTATATAAATTCAAGAATATTCTTTTACTCAATTCTGTGGGAAATTTTGTACAGGACTGAAATTCTTATTCTTTTAGTACTTCCTAGAAGTATATGATGAAAGTATCCAGTCCTCATTCTGTCAAGTTTTGAATAAGTTCTAACTATGACCTAATTTTTTAAAAGGTACAGTTCTAATCAGCTCTATTAAAAGTGCTATGAATCAATTTTACATTCTTATATTCTTTTATCACGTTCTTCTTCTGATGAATTTTCTTCTGTGCTTTTCCTAACTTGTTTACTTGGATACTTACATGAGTTTCTTGTCCTAACTTAAGCACTTAAAATTTATTTCTAAATTTGCTTTGGCTATACCTTTGTTTCAATACATGTTGAAGCTTAAATTTGAGTTAAGGCTCACTGATGGGTTATTTGAATTTTGTATATTGTAAAATATATTCATTTATGCTACTTTTTAAATGAGTCTTTTATTATTGATTGAACTTGTCTTGTGGAAAGAGACAGAGCTCTGTATATGAATTCTTCAGTCTGTTGAATATAGTTATATACAATCAATTTTGTAAACATTCTATATATTTTGTGTATTCTCTACTTGGGTAAAAATTGTCTCTGAATCTATAACTCATTTTTATAATTTCTCCTTTGAAGTAGGTCATTTTTTCTTTTAAAATATATTTTAGCTACCATTTTTCTATTCTTTTTATATTATTAACTTAAAATAGTAGTCTGAGGCTAGGAGATAGCTCAGTGTTCAAAGTGCCTGCCTAGCAATAGCAAGGACCCAAGTTCAATTCCTGGTATCTCTGTGCTGGCCCAGGTACGCTGTGCCAGCCCTAAAACTGGGTGTGGTGGTACATGCCTGTAATCCTGGCATCAGGCAGACTGACACAGAAGGATCAGTATGAGTCTGAACTGTAACAACAAAAAAACAGTAGCCTCGCCAGGATGGATTGGGTATGCCTGTAGTCCCAGCACTCAGAAGGCTGAAGCAGAAGGACTGCCATGAGTTCAAGGCCAACCTGGACTACACAGCAAGACCCTGTCTCAAAAAAAAAAAAAAAAAAAAAAGCAGTCTTCATGTGCCAACTCTGTTAGACATTTTCATGAGATTCCAACCCTATTGTGCATGCATAACATACATAGATGTGTGTAGTTCATGTCTGTTTTACTTCTGAATTATGAACTGAAATTCCAGTAGGGCTTTATCTGAGAGAAGCCTGAAGGTCTGACTGAAGAGATGACCCTACGCAGGCCTTTGTTTTTACATCTGCATTGCATATAGCCACATGCCCGCAGCTAGAACTGGCCATGGATGTATTTGCTGGTGGCTCCTTACAACTTACACACATTAAAACCTGAGCCCTAACTGAGGAAGCAGCTGATTACAGACTCTCCAGAACAGCCTCCACACACGCATACACACATCTCCCGCCTGCTTGGAGGAACCCAAGCCAAGGAATACAAGCTTCCTTTTGTGCTTTCTGTTTCGGCAGAGGTTTTCATTCTAATATTCATTTTCAGTGAATTATGATGCTTTCAGGGTACTTGCTTCATATAAAAATTCTAAATTGCATGGGTCAAGAACTTGACTTCTGTCCCCGAGTGGCCAGTTAAAACTAAACTTGGAGCCAGGTGTTCATATCATGGGCCTACTGAGGAGGCTCAGGCAGGGTGATCACAAGTTCAAGGCCAGCCTAAGCAACTTAGTGAGACTCTGTCTCAAAACAAAACAAAATAAAAAACAAAACAAAACGAACTGAGGATGTAGCTTATTGGTGGAGTGCCTGAGGGTTCAATCCCCAATAATGGAAAACAAAGGTGCAAAACCAAAACCCCAAACTTGATAAAACAAAAGCCCTTAGCCAATAACGTAGGTACGAATATCTCTTCAGGGTTGTCAAATAGGGCTAACAACCCAGGCCGTACTGCTTTTCTTTCACAATTTCCTTTATTGCACCCTGAGGATTTCTTTTAATTCTTTAATTCAGGAATTCATTCAAGGAGATGCTTACTAGAGCTTATTCAGCATTTCAAGTTGCTATTGTATCCTCATTACTTTCTTTCCCTAGAAGGGGTTTTAAATTACCTAGTCTGACTTTGGACTTTATAGGACAAGTTTCACACTGGAATGTAAGGTACAAAGAGATCTAGATGTTTATAGCATTATCTTTGAAATTAAAAAAAAAAATTCTTACCAGTATACACTTAGGGGTTGCTATCTTTATTAATTTTGTCAACTTACAATGAGTACTTTGATCTATAAATCTAAGTTTTTCTTCCACCTTTGCTTGGGCTGGAGGTGTGGCTTTCCTTGTGGACCAATCATGTGCAATACCCTGGATTTAAGCCTTAGCGTCAAAAATTTATTTTTCTCCTGGGTCATCTTTTTTTTTATATATATATTTTAGGGGTCTACTGGGTGTTAAGGGTCACACTACTAGATTGGACCTGGTGATCCACCTGTTTACAGCCTCCCAAGAGCTGAGATTACAGGTGCATGCAACCACACCCAGTCTCATATGCTGTTTCAGCATGCCCCGGAGGCGGGGCCAGCACAGCCGGCCCACGGATCAAATCCCTGGCCCCTGTGCCTGCTTGCAGGCACTTTAATCCGCTGAGCTATTTGACTTCTGAGTCATCTTTTTGATTATTGTTTTGTTCAAATTATATATGTTGCATGGGAATGCTATAAACGATTCAATTTATAGGCTGTTCTACTTTTAAATTTCATAATATTACTCTTGCCCTTCTGTATTTTCTAAAAGGGCTTATATCATTGCAGTTCTTCCTTTCATTCATTTCATTTCCTAAAATGATTATTCACCTCTTTACTGCAACTTTACTGCCTGTACTGAAACTCTGTATCTATGTTTGCCTGATACTTCAAGGAATTGATCCAGATGCTATCTGTAACTTTTTACCTTTAGACCCTTCTACACAAACATGTTCTGAATATAAATTCATCTCCTGTATCATGAAATCTGTGAGTTCATCCTCTGATGGGGAACAGCTTCCTTAATAGTCTCCATGATGTTTTCTTTTTATTCAATCATGAACAATGAGATGCTTTGCCAGTCTTTATGAATATTCCTAAGTAAGGCTGGTAATTTTTCTTTAGATCCTCTCACTTCCTATTTAGGTACTGTTAGAATCAAGTTTTCAGATCCTTTAACTTACACACATTTACATTAGTAAATAGTCTAGTGACCTTGGAATGGGAACATAGCCAGGACTCTGGGGTTCTTTGATGTTGACAGTTCTTATCACACCAGAGTACAGCCCTGTCATGTGAAACAGAAAGGCCTCCTTTTCAATTTAGAATATCTTATTAATCACTGGTTGTTTAATAGGGATGGCTGGAGATATAGCTCAGCTGCATAAGAAGTGCCTGCCTGGCAAGTGCAAGGTCCTGAGTTCTATTCCTAGCACCACCACCACCCCGCAAAAAAAAAAAAAAAAAAAAGAAAGAAGAAAAGCAGTTAGTAGTGTTTGGTTCTTTTATTTTCCACTTAACTTTTCTTATATATCTTCCTTTTAAGTTAGCAAGAGTGAAACAATTATTTCTTTGAATCCAAGCTACTCAGACTATTAAGACTTCAGAGCCTGCTCAACCACCTGACCTGCACATTCCTGGGCTAATGCCCTTCCAGCTGGTGCACAATTTCCCCAAATCTGTGTTTTTATAATGCATTCAGTCAAGGCCTAGAAAGGAGAATAAATTAAGTCTGTGCTCACATCTGTAATATTCCTAGAATTCATAGTAAATTTGAAAATACTTAGTTCAGAGATTTCCCCTCAATTATAGGAAGGAACAACATTCTTATTTAGGATTTTCTTTTATTTCATATACACACAAAAAACTACAGATTTATGAGTTACCATATGATGTTTCTATACATAAGCACATTGTATAATATTCAAATAGGGTAAACAAGTATATCTATTTCTTTGCATTGAGAGCATCAATCCTTTCTTCTTGTTAAAAAAATCATTAAATAGTTAGACTGCTATGTAGTAAAACACTAGCACCTATTTGGCCTATATAACTATAACTCGCTACCTGGTGACTGACCTTTCTCCATTTTTCCCCCCTTGCTATTATTACCTAGGATTTTGATATAGTGATGCTAGTTATGCTGATAAGCACATAAAATCTTGCTCTGTCAGAAAACTAGGGTTCATTTTGTACAAGCAGCAGTAAAACCTATTCTACACACAGTGAAAATAATAAATCAGGTATTCAGAGAAAATAAGTCATGTGATCTCAGAGAAAAACAGAATTTCAAACAGTTTTCCAAATCCTAATCCAGACCTTTGTAAAGCTCAAGTCTACATTTGCCTTTGAGCTTCATGGGATACCTGCATTTTATAACACCTGTGTCTCTGAGAAAGCCTATTCAAGTAGGCTGCTCTTCCTTTTAATTAAAAGGTCTTGAGGCAGCTCAGCTCATTATTAGATGGGCTCATCAGTATTTTCCAAAACATACTTGCATAATAGGAACAAAAACTTCACAGAAAGGATTATTAGTAACAAAAGAAAAATCCAGAACAGGAAAAAAAAGATTCATTTTCCATTTATGGCCAGTTTCTTGAATACTAGGGAGATAAAAGTCCAATGGATACAATTTAGTTTCTTAATCATTTTTTATTGTACTCTATGCTGCAAAAATGATGCAGCAAGAATAAACAAAAGCTATGATTAGTGTATTTTTTGAACCAAAAGACATGAGTGATATGTTTTCATTGGTAAGCTAAGAGAAATGTTCAAACTTTTAAAGAATAATGGTTAGCTATTCATTTATTCTACCAGTATTTATGGGATCCTTACAAATTTTGGATGTAACCACTATATCCCCAGATAAACAAAACACAGTCCTTGAACTGAGGAGTTCAAAATTTAGAGATTATGATGCAAATATATAATTTCAATATAATACAGTAATGGCTATAATTTATAAGCTTGCTTTAAGAAATCACTTAATTCTACTGAGTCAATAATGGAGGAATTGAAAAGCATAGCGGTTCTCAGAATTTTTATGATAAAGAATATAAACACAAAACCTAGCAAGTACTCATGTATGAGCATATGAGGAAAATGTGAATAAAGCTAGAAAGGTAGATCATTAATCTTCTGTGACATTATGGAGTTTAATTTTCATTTTGAACACAACAGAAAGTAAATGATTTGTGACTTAAATTTTTCCATTTAAAAATGCAAATATAAAAATGATACGGAGTGATAGCAAACTGGAAGCTGGTAGAATAATGAAGGAGGTTTACTTAATAGGATTTTAAAAGAGACATAGAATGTCTGAGCTAAAAGCATTCCCAGTGTCTGTGAGACTGGAGAAAATTGAGTGATTTATGAGTTATTTCATCAATAGAACAGCAATGACTAAGAGCCTATGTAGGTGAAAGAAATACGATTTCAGTTTTTACTTCTTCCATGGGCAATAATATCATACTAGAAATCAGAATCAATAAAAGAACAGGTTTGGGGATGGCAAAAGAAAATTTACATTGACTTGATTGTTTAAATAGGGACTGAAGATACAGGCATGGATGAGATCATTCCAAAAGACCACAGCAATAAAAGAAGGCCAAAGATAGATTCCCAGAAAACAAAATAAAAGCAAACAATTTAATGAAGAGTAATGCATAAGAAATAGCTTTACGATTAGAAGAAAATAACATGTACACAGAAATAACACATGCAGAATTACAGACTTAGATAAAAGATTGTACATTTGCTTATGGTTATAAATAAAACTATGATTAACTTGTAATTTTCCACATTTTGAAATACGTAGAGCTTTTAACCACTTAGTGAAATGAGCTGAAATAGAATAATCTTGAAAAAAAATCAGTGGTTATTTATTACTACATGTTTTGTGCTAGAAAAATGCAGTAAGAAAAGGTCAATATAATTGAATACGTAAAATACTATCTGTAATCACAGCTTTCTTGAAAGCAACATAAAGCAAGAGAGAAATAGCAGCAATTTTCTTCAGCTAAAACTAACATCATATTAAAACCCCTCACAACACCATGGTGGTTTACCTAGATACTCAGATTTAGCCTAGGCTATAGGATAAACTTTCAAGGAGGAAAAAAGTCCCCTTATTCAAAGAAATAAAAGTATGACGATCAAGTGTGATCCGATTTTGTACCCATAGAAAGCCTAAAGAATGTTAACATGTTGAATCTGTAATATTAGTACAAATTTAAAACACTAGGTCAGAAAGATCTAGTTTGAGAATAAGAAGATAATAATCCAGTCTATTCTTAACACTGTGAATGCAAAAATATCCCTTTTTAATCTAATATCACCTTATAAACGTATTAGCAGTGTGAAGAGGTTTACATCGTATCTAATAGGATAAAGAATATTTACTGGTGACAATGAGATGATCTCCAGTTATGCAAAAAAAAATTCACTGGTTTTGAATTTTTATCAGCACACAGCAAAAATCCAACTCTTAGATTCAAGAATTCCAGTTCTAAATCTTTTAAATATAAATTATAGGACTGTTAAATTATCTGAAAACCACATAATGCATCAAAAATGGTAACTGCATCAAAGTTTAGCTTAAAAATAGCCTCTTTTAATTAAGCAAAAAAATGCTAATGAATTATGCTCTGAGCAAACATTTCTCACTCTAACAACAGGATATCTATTTTTAGCAGCAGGTTTGGCTTGAAGTGAACAATTTCTGCCTCACAGTAAGCTGCAGTATATACTAGAGTATATTTTCTCAAAAAATACTTTTGGATATGCTCAAATAAATAAATGTTATCACAATTAAGAGGAAAGTCGTTAGCACAAATCTACTTATTCTAAATCATTTTACCAAATAATTTCTTAAAACTAAGAAATTTTCTAAACCCAAAATGCATATTTAACTCATCATTCAACCTCAGATTCTCAATGAATTACAATTAAAAGCCAAGAAAATTTTGTCATCTTATTTTCAAGATCATTAGTTTTTCAAAGACAGTGAAAAAGAAGCTAAAAAATTAGCATTAATATGACAAAACTAATCAAAGGAAAGTTAAGCTAATTAACTTGAGGTCAGATATGAAAACAATCTCCTATTATTGTTAGCCTTCTTATTAATTTATAGCATAATTAGTAACAACATTGTATAATGAATACAATAAATCAAATGAAAAGAAAATTAGTAGCTGATTATTAGTACTGCCTCTTAATAGAGGTATTGTTTACAATCCTTACTGGCTTTTCAAAGCGGTTTTGTCTAATGGCAGTTCTAAATGCAGAAGCATCAGCACAGAATGTAATTCACTATATCCCTGGCTTTAAAACTGCCTCTTTAAAAATATTTACCTCCTACAGTTAAGTATTTTTTAAAAACGTATAGCTGAAGAGTCTCAGAGAGCATACTCACCATTCATGATGAAAACCAACCTTTCCAAAACATATTGCTCCAAACAACAATCGAAGAGCAAAGGGAGTTATGCTAATCTCTAGAGGTAGCAGAACCGATGGTGTAAACACATATACTGGAACATGCAGCGCACAGAAAATAAAAAGAGCTTTCTTTTGTTTTAAAAAGACAAGCCCCTAGAAGCAAAGCACAACAGCTCAGCAGGAGCTATCGCTAGCTAACACCAGATTAATGCCAAAGAGGTATATAACTCGATTAAATTTCTTTTAAGCTAGTTATCCTAGCCTCCTTCATATACCTCTAGAACAACTCAAAATGGCAGGGAGAAAAATGTTCGAGCCAGCATGTATAAGATGTTCTCAATTATATCAGCATGAGTTGTTACCACGGCAACATTAGACCAGAATTATCGGTTCACTTGTAACCAAGGAATAGCTTTTCTAACGCTTTAATCACCCAAAGCAAATAAAATACCTTTTTATTTTACAGCCACACGATTTTAAAATTACCACATTCCGTAAATTTAAACCTGGATATACCCTTTTTACATCTTTCAAAGATATGAAACATTGATGCTTTCTTCAAATACTCACACAATCCCATGTTGAATCTGGCAAGGAACGAACAGCAGAATGAGTGCACCTAACCGTCTTTCAATTACACCGGCGCTTACTGCTAGCTGTGGACCTCACTGATATTAAAACGCTGTGTGCTGCTGCTAGTGACTATTGGCGATGAATCTTATTGCCCAGATCTCTGATAGCTTTCATTTTTCATGAGCCAGAATGTTATACTGCAGCACAAATGTTAACCATTTAAACATTCTGTCCAGGAAGATACAATATAAAATGTAAGATATGTATACCTGCATTTACAAAGGAGAATCATGGAATAACTTATTTATTAGCTGCTATTAAATTCAACATTACAAAGAGGATCAGATGCCACAATGTGGTATTTAAAAGAAGACAACACACAAAAGTTACCTGCAATTATTATTGAAATTTAAAATTGCTCACATCAAATAGGATTAAGATACATTGTATAGCAAGGTAGGCAGACTGCCTGGAGTGGTAAATACATTGTTGTAATAATCCCAGAGACCCACAATTTGTACCAAAATGGTATAAAAGAGCTACAGAATGGGCCCTTGTTAGGTAAAACTTTAGTAAATGAATTTGCCAGTGTAGAAGTTTCCAGGTGTGACAAGACTTCTGGTGACAGGAATAAGTTAGGTATTTCCCACAAACAACTACGAACCTGGACAGAATTTAAAAAATCAAGATTTCATTACTTTGATAAGCAATCACAAGCAAAAAACTGAGCCCATGTCCTGAAAAACTGCTGAACTGTGTGCGAGAACACTGGAAGTCCGTGATGGTCTTGCCCAGGGCTATTCACATTTCTTCACAGTGCAGGCACTACAGTGCTTCTACCAGAGGGCTGGTCATGAAAACCAGCAGCTTCACTGTGGGAAGAAGCTGATTTGATTTGCACTACACACCAAAACCCCCACACTATGAACACTATCAATAAACAAAAGTAAAATTTGATGACTTAGAGGAAAGGTGCCCCTCCTACTGGTCCTGGTAGTGGTCAGCAGTGGGCTGAAGGTCTACCAAGAAATGTAAAAGATGGAAGTAAGAGTCAGATAGGGCTTAGTGAAAACCCCCATTTATCTGGCTGACTAGGAGTCTGCAACCCAAGAGGGCATGTTATGGTGTGGGTCTAGAGGTCCATCCAAAGCCTCATTTAGATATAGGTGGGGCTTTTCAGAGGTAGCTGGATCTACAGTGTGTGATGCTGGGGTTAAAGATGTGATGCTGGGATGGATTCATCGTACTATGTATGCTAAGATTAAGAGTGCCCCAACCTGGATATAATATAAGGGAGAGGAGGAAGGCTTAGCATCTGCTGCTTGCTGCTTTTGCTGCCTTCTCCTGCCATGAACTCTTTCTCCTTTGTGATATCCCTCTGCCATGACATCCTGCTTGGAGCCAGCCAATTAAGGACTGAAAAATCTGCAAACTGTGAGCTAAAATAACAAATCTTTCCTCTTTTAATTTTGGGTTTTAGGTATTTTGTCTCTGCAATGGCAAAAGTTAATTAAGATTGGTCGAATGGGATAAAAGGCAGAATAGATCTGAAAACTAACTAACACTGAATGATCCCCAATTCCACTCAAACTCTTTGGGCACAATCACCATTGACTATTATGTAATAGTAAATTTATGGAGATACAAGAAGGCAATGTTACAAAACAAAGCTTAGAATAAGGAATAAGCACATATAAAAATATAAAGAAATCAGCAGTCTAATGCTATGAAGCATAAAGATTGATAGTAAGTTATTTAAAAAAAGGTTAATAAACTGAGCCTTCAAAGAAAAAGGAAATCAGAACCCAAGTCTACTACAAATACATTATTTCACAGCTTCTTTTTTGTGTACTACCAGGAATTAAGCCTAGGGAATCTGTACTTAAGTATACTTCCAGTTCTTTTTTATTTTTTATTTTGGGACAGAATATCACTAATTGTCCAGGATTATTTTGAATTTATAGTCTTCCAGAATAGCCAGGATTAAAGACACATAGCATCCTGCCTTAATAAGTGTTGCACTTTTTGATAAAAATTTATGTGACCCATAAGGAAGAGAAAAAGGAGTCAACAGAGATTGTCCCTGAATGAGCTCAGCTTAGGCTACAGCAAGCTAAAACTTCACAACAATTATTAGAAATAAGTCAGCAGAATTAATTTAAATAAGTAAAAGAAAATATGGCAATAGTACAACAAATAGAGAATTTCAGTGTAGGAATGGACATTTTTCACAAATAAAAGTTATAGAGTAGTAAAGTCAATAATAAAAAATTATAACTTATTACAGGGCCAAGTGGTAGATTCTAGAAGGCAAAACAAGAAATCAGTTAACCTGAAGATAGGTCAATAGAATCACCCATTATGGAGAACCAAAGGAAAAAAATGGGCACATTCTTAGAAACTTTTGTAGCATCAGGGGTACCAACATACATCAAAAAAGCAATTAGGTAAGGATAAAGATGAAGGGTAATGAAATATATTTGAAGAAATAATGACTAAATATTTCTCAATATGAAGGAAAACAATACAACCAAGACACTGATCTAATACCAACTAAGAAAAAAGATCTATATGTAGACAAATTATATGCAAATTGTTGAAAGACAAAGATATAGCAAAAGACTAGAGAAAAATGGCTAATTATGTGTATAAGAAAACAAGTCCAATTTTTTAATTTATATTTTTATCCATTTTAATGAGAAAAAATAGCAATGAAACAGTTTGAAAACAAATTAGTAGGGCAGTTACAATAATTAGTACACTGCATATTGTTGTCTTCATAGTGGTTATTCAGAGGACAAGATGAAGAAATGATATTTTGGCTAAATAATATTAGTACAAATCTTTCTTCTCATTGAAGAGAAAGTAAATGTATATCTATCCTATTTGTGTGTATATATATTTTTTTTCACTACAAAATGGTTCTTTATATCCCCTTATTTTATTTTGTTTTGTCAGAAATTGATGTTCCATTGCCATTAGAGAGGCTGTATTAGAAGTCTTTAAATTCATTGCCAATTCAAATACTGTAGGTACCTGAATTTACCAGCAGAACTACTAACTGTCAGAAGTTGTTGACCTGAGTGTTTTATAGCTCAGCATACTAATATGGCATTACTTTTTATACCAAAGGGTTATACTTTTCTTCTGGATGGTTAAGATGAAGTTAAAGCAAGACCTATATGACTAAAAATGTAACTTTTGTATCTGACAAGGTCAGTCAAATCTCTTCCCTTAGGATTTATCCTAAAACCATGTATAGCACTTTTGTCAGTGTCAGCCATGTGGATGAATCACAGCCATTGCTTGATCAATTTGCTCTTTGTGAAAGTCTGAGACACTTTTTTCTTGCTAAGTGACTCTCCTTAGGCACACTATACATCATCAATAACTTTCCTCTGTGGCCCCATAGTCTTCATAATCAGAAAATTTGGAACACCACTGAGTTACAGGATGCTACAGCACAGGTTATCTTATGTCCTGAGTCCTCACTGACCTTGAAGGGCTAGAGCCCAAACACTGGCTTATCTTTGTAGCCCATCTATTTCTCTAATTTTTGGTATGCAAACTTTAGCTGTTTAACATCCAGAAGAGAAGCTTAATGATATTATCCTGTAACAGAGGTGGTTGAGCTTCACATCACTATCTGTTTGAATATCAAATGCCTGAGACACAACATGGATCTGCTATCATCCAGGAGCCATGGATATTCTAACATTTATATTACTATAGAATGTGAAAAAAAGAATTACACATTTTTATACAGAAATTTACAAATGACATCATATATAATATTGTAGCAGGATAGTCCTATGACTTTTTTTCTTGTCTCCTGTTTTCATTACCTTTCTTTTAAACAAACATTTACTTTAAAGAGTATAGCAATAATTGACATGACATTAGAAGCAGTATGCATTTACAAGACCAGAATGATAGTTATTCCAAGCATGGTTTTAGCATTACAAATTATTAACCTCAGTGTAGTTGCTTAGCTCACAGATATCAGCATATATAGTTCAGAGTGAGAATTCTACCCATTAACTGCTATTTTAAAAACCTGATGGAGATTCTTAGGACTGTTGCCTTAACCATCTCATTTATATAAATGGATGGTTTTGCCCCTACCACATTTCCTAACTTTTCTCCTTGCTCTCTCTTCATTACTTAATCCTTAAATTCTTACTTTTCATTTAACTGTGTTATACCTTTCAATATTTATTTCTTCTTTTTAGTTTTTACCCTAGGGAGACAATATGATATTTACACATGTGGAAGTGGTTTATTTCACTTACAAGTATATCTTCAAGTTGTATCCACTTACATATGAATGCTTCAAGTTTATCATTCCTTATAGCTGAGTAATACTACATTGTATAAAAACTCCATATCTTTTTCATCCATTCCTCAGGTGATGGGCACTTTGGTAGTTTCCAACATTTGGCTATCACAAATTGTGCTGCTATGAACATAGGTGAACATATATCACTATGATATGACGTTTTCAGTTCCTTTGGGAAGAATCCCAGAAGGGGGAAAGCTGGATGGAATGGGATTTCCAATCCTAGTTTTCTGAGGAATCTCCACACTAATTTCCATAATGGTTGCACCAGTCTACATTCCCATCAGTAGTGGAGAAAGGTTCATCTTTCCCTGCAGCCTCTCCATTTGTTGCTGGTTGATTTCTTTATGATAGCTATTTTTTCTGGGGTCAAATGGTATCTCAGTGTTGTTTTAATTTGCATTTCACAAATGGGTAGTGATGTGGAACATTTTTTCATGTATTTATTTGCTTCTTTTTATTTTTTCCTCTGAGAAGTGTGTGTTCATCCCAGATGCCCATTTTGGGACTGGGGCGCTAATGTTTCTTAGTTCTTTATAAATTCCAGAGAGCAAATTTTTTGTCTGAGTGCTTATTAGTTGTTTTCCAAATTTGTAGGTTGTCTTTTTACTTTCTTGGTAATTTTTTTTGACATGCAAAAACTCCCCAGTAAGAGGAGTACTTAATACTTTCAAGTATTTTCCGTGCAGTTTGATTTTTGTGCATGAAGTGTTTGCCTATCCCTATGACTTAAAGATTTCCACCTACTTTCTCTTTCAGATTTAGTATTTCTGTTTTAATGTTTAGATCTTTAATCCATTCTGACTTTAGTTCAGTGCCTGGTGATAGATCTGGGTCAAGTTTTGGTTTTTGGCATGTAGAGAGCCAGTTTTCCCAGCATTATTTGTTAAGGAGGCTATCAGAAAAAAATATAATTTAATTAAAAATAAGACAAATAAGAAAGTAGTGAAATGAGTAATATTCATGAAAGCCATCCTCCAAAAACAGATGAATAGAACACTCCTTGAGAATTAAAGTGAAGATATTTGCTCTAAGCAGAAATACTTATTGAGGTTCTTCAAGTTAAAAGGAAATGCTACTAGATGATAATTCAAGTTAACAAGAAATAAGTATGGAAAATGGTTACTATATGAGAAAAATACTATAGAGAACACATACACATACATTTACACAGTTCTTGAGATCAAACCCAGGACCTCATTCATGCTAGGTACATGTCTATCAAAATTTATAGATGTGATATGTTTGAAAACAATAACAGATATGGAGAAGAAACTGAGTTATACTAGATCAAAGTCACTGTATTTTTATCAGGATTATACTTGAACTCCCTGAAATAGATTATGATAAAATAAAATATTACATGGTATAGGCAACAAAATAAATACGAAAAATATTTTTAAAGTTTACTTGGATTAATATAAAACAGGCAGTGTGAGTGAGACCAACCAGGCCTCCAGACCCTGAAGTGACCCAGAGCACAGGCCTGACATGTGAGACTGCCCGGGGCGCCGGATCCTGAAGCGACCCAGAGCACAGGCCCAGCATGGAATCCTTCAGCAGAACTCCCTGCAAAGAGGCTAGAGGCAAGACCCACCCAGCTGATTCAGGAGTAGAACATCTTGCCAGTGTGACACAAAGGGTTCACCTGCAAGGCTGCAGCAGGAAGAAGTGGAACACAGAAGCCAGACGCAAGCCACATCCACCTGGAGGAGTCTGAACTTCCTAGATCCCGACCTGGTGCTAAGGTAATAACTTTATCTAAGCTCTACACCAAAGGTCAAAAATCAGTGATATGCAGAATGACAAAGAGAAGGAACAAAAAACAGTCCCATGCCCTCAGTCCACCCAGTACAAATGCAAAAGACACTAGCATAGAGGAAATTGGAAATCACACAGCTTAAATCTCTGAAATAATAGCGTTGGAAGAAACAAGTGCAGAAAGGTATAGAAGAAATCAGATCAGAAATAAGTTCTGAAGTAAAAAATGTGGTGATAACTGTGATCAAAGAAGTACTAAGTGCTTCTAAAGAATACACTGATAACAATAGAGCAGAATATAGAAATGGAACCCCTGAATAAGCAATATAGAAAGAAATTGAATGTATGAAACAGATTCAAAGTGATATACAGGAAATTAAAACCTCAATCACAAGCTGGCAATCCGTTTGAGTGAAAATGAAAATAGACTTTCTGATCTTAAAGACACCACTGCAGCTAGTGAAAAAGTAAGCAAAGATCTCTTAAAAACAACTAGGATTCAGGAAGAAATAATTTAACACCTGCAAGATGATGCAAAGGTGAACAATACGAAGCTAATAGGCATCAATGAGGAGTCAATATTAATGATATAAAAAGAATATGGATGGAAGTAATAGCAGAAAACTTCAAAATATGGGACAACAATCTGATATTCAGTAACTGAAGCATATACGACTCCAAATAACATCAACCCAATTAAAACCACTCTCAGACACATAATAATCAAGATCCCAGAAATTCAGCACAAGAACAGTATACTAAAAGCCACTAAAGAAAATAAACAGATCACATTTAAAGGAAAACCCATCCGAATAACAGCAGATTTCTCTTCAAAAACTATTAAGTCAAGAAGAGCATGGAGCGAAGTACTGCAAGTCTCACAAGAAAACAAATTCCAACCCAGACTGATATACCCTGCAAAACTTTCTTTCAAGTATAATGGAGAAGTAAAATACTACCATGACAAAGAACAACTAAAGAATTTCATGATGACAAAGCCAAGCCTACACAGACTACTAAATGATGTTCTAGAGAGGGAGCAAAATGATCACAATCTCATGAATAAGAATGAAAAGAACCCACCAAATAGGGAAAACAATTAAACACAGGAGAATAAGAGGTATACAATAGTAGTCTTTCAGCTATTTTGTGTACAGCAGCAAAATATTTCCATCAGGACATTCTACAAATGGAACTTCTCTTGCACCCTATGGGTCAAGATTCCATATGGGACTACAGGTGGATGTCAAGGAAAACAGCTGTAGCTCAGTCTCACAAGTGACACCTGGCCACCAGTAAATGTCATGGTCATTATCCATGTCCACAACACACTAGAACTTTGTGTGATATCCTATCCCCAAATTGTTAGAAGTGATGGTCATTTATTTGTCATTCCAGCATTTATCTTATGTTTTCTTCTTAGTACTTCTTTACTCTCATGAAAACTTGTTCTTAGTTCAACTGTTTTGAAACATTTAATTTTTAATTAATTAGTATTTAATTTTCTGAATATTGCTTAATTTTTGTTTTAAGATTTATACTATATCTTTGAATTACAATTTATCTAGAAGACATTGTATATCTTCTCCTAGTATTAGAAACTTTAAAAAGTATATTTCCATTTTCTGTTGACTTTGTTACTTCTTGCCTGTCCTTTATACACACATACACACACATATATATGTGAAAAAAATATGTGTATAACCTGACATAAGATTGGTACTGTTTTATAGAAATCTTCAATGACCTTTTAAATAGGGATTCATCTAATATATTTTATATAGTCCTGTATAACTATCACTTTGAGAGCTCTTTATTGTTTATCCAGGAGCATACTGCAACTTCTCTTGCCTTTTGAATTATGCTCTTTGTTATTTCCTATATGCTACATCTGGAGGTATTAAAATATTTCAAGTTTGTATAACTAGAAAATATTTTACTTTTAGTTTTCAAAGGTATGTTTGCTAAGTATAAAAGTCAAAGAGGATAGATCTTTTTTTTTTCCTTTCAGTCTTTTAATTAAATCTAGTTTCTTACACACTTGGTTCCTTTTTTTATCTTTCTAATGTGGAATAAGATGCTATTTAATTTTGTTCTTCCATAGCTAATATTTTCTGTATATATGCTTTAACTATTTTTTCTTTATAATAAGTTTTGGACAATTCATTTTTGTGTATCTTGGTATGATTTTATTTAAATTTCTTGTGCAAAAGGTTCATTTTTCTTGGAAATGTGGTATTATAAGTTGAACTAAATTCAGAAATTTTAAATCTTTAAATATTTATTGCCTATTCCTTTCTACTTTGAGAATTCTAATTGTATGAATATGAAAAAAAGGAGCAGTTAATGCCTACAATTTTTGTTTTTACTCTGATCGTTTTGCTCTCTTGAATTTCTTATAACTCAAAACTTCATTTTTTTTTTTTTAACAAAACATACATTTATATCTGGTAATCTGAAAAACTAATTTGCATATAGCATCATGTAATACAGCAAACACTGCTGGATTCCTATTACTTTGTTTAGTGAAATCTTGTACCATGTATAATTTCTTCTATCACTATTTTATATTCTTTAAAAATAATAAGTATAAAAATATAAAACAGGCAATAAAAAAGAACAAATAGTATGAGACATACAGAAAATTAACAGTAAAATGGAAGATGTAAATCCAACTATAATCAGTGACTACATCAAATACAGTGGCGGAAACACAAAGGCAAAAATGATCAGACTGGATTTAAAAAGCAAGGTACAAATATATGCAAGAATGTACTTTAAGGGCCGGTGAAATAGCTCAAGAGACAAAAGTGCCTGCTTAGGCAAGCGCAGAGAATGTGGTTTGATCCCCGAACTGGCCAGAGTCTGGGCACAGTAGCACATGCATGTAATTCCAACACTGGGGAGGCTGAAAGCAGGAGGATCACCTTGGTTGGCTGTAATCTTTATGGTGCTAAGGAGGATGGATTTCACATTTCATTTTCAATCCAGTTTACTAGAAGTTTCTCTAGAAGAGACACAGATGTTTCTGAAGTTTGGTCAAGTTTTATTTTCTCCAAGGAAGTGATTTTTCAACAGCTTCCATCATTTTGTTCTTTTTCCTCCAGGTCATAGCTACAGTGTAATGGGACATGACGACTATCACACAATATCCACCACTGACTTCAGGTCCACATAGTTCATAATCACTTTTATTTTCATTTCCAGGTTAGCCATTTCATACAGACTCTGATTTGTTTTGTATTTTTGAGACAGGGTCCTGCTATGTTGTTCAGGCTGAGTTTACACTTACTATTCAGCCCAGGCTGTCCTGGAACTCATGGCAATCCTCCTATGTCAGCCTCCCAAGTGCTGGCATTACTGGAGTGCACCACCACACCTGGCTTTGTGGCCTCTTAATGACAACATCAATAGTAGACTTGGTATATTCAGGGGTCATGATGAATAAAACAATGTGAAATTAAATAAAGCACAAGAGAAAATGATACAAGCAGGAGCTGCAATAAACATGAGATGTATGAGGTTGCTGCTAGCATAACCTGGCATAGTATTTTATAGTAAATGTGGTACAGGGTCTCATTATGCAGCTCAGACTTGTAGTAATCCTCCTATTTCAGCCTCCTCAGCACTGGATTACAGGAGTGTGCCACCAATCCCAGACTTGGTATCCAGCTCAGGGTGCCTGAGGGTGGGGCTGGTGTAGCATGTTGTGCGAGGATCAAGCCCCAGTCCCTATGCTTGCATAAGCAGGCGCTTCAGTCTGCTGAGCTATCTTGATGGCCCAAACTTTTTAAAAAATAGATAAGCAAATGATATTTTGATGGAGATTGCACTAAATCTGTTTAACAATTTTGGGAGTATGGTCATGTTCAATATGTTTGTTTTTCCTAATATCCTCTTTGATCTCCTTTTTCAGAGTGAATAATTTTCAGGCTATTGATCTTTTAGTTCCTCTGTTAGATTGATTTTTAAGTATTTCATTTTTTGGATGCTATGGTGAAATGAGTATGCTCCCTATTTTTCTCTCTCAGTGAATTTGTTTGTACACGAATGTTATTTATTTTTGAGTGTTGGCTTTATATTCAGCCAGACTTCTGAATTTGGTTATTAAATCTACAAGATTTTCTGGTGGAGTTTTTGGGGTCTTCTATGTAGAGTACCACATCATCCACAAATAATGATAATTTAACTTCTTCCTTTTATATCCTTATTCCTTTTACTTTTTGCTCTTGTCTAATTGCTCTGGTTAATGTTTCCAGAACTGTATTAAACAGGAGTGGGACTGTAAGCACCCTTGTCTTGATTCTGATTTTAGAGTAAAAACTTACAGGTTTTGGCCATTTATTATGATGTTAGTGGTTGGTTTGTCATAGATGGCTTTAATCAGATTGAGATAAAGACAAAATAAAAAACATATAAGCAGAATGAATATACTCTTAAAGTAATGATAAAAGTACAGTATTATATAGGAAATATATTAATCAGTAATATAGCTGTTTATTATCTAGTATCCTGCACTAAAAAATTGTGTGCACTGTACTTTCATGCAGATGGTAACATACTAGGTTTACATGAGGTACTCTAGCATTACCACTAGTATCTGAGTAATGCATTTCATCATGAAATAATGGTTACAACATCACTAGGCAGAAGAAATTAATCTGCTCCATTATAATCTTTTTTTAAAAATGCATTTAATGTCTATAGGGTCTACAGGGTCTCACTACACAGATCAGACTCCTAGTGATCCTCCTGTTTTCAGCCTCCCAAGCTGCTGGGATCACAAGTGTACCACCACACCCACTCTCAACTGTTGTCTCAGCACTGCTTGGGGGCAGGGCTGGCATGCAGCCCTTTAAACCACTGAGCTATCTGGCCAGCCCTCACTCCATTATAACCCTACAGCACTACCTTCACATAAGCAGTCCACCATTCACTAAGGCTTAATGATGCAGAACATGACTATAGTCAGAGACTTCAGTACTCCTTTCTAAATAACTGATGGGACAGTGAGACAGAAAACTGGTAACTATAAGCAAATCTTTAATAAATCCATTAAAAAATCAACTTTTTTGAAGTACAGTGCTAACATTAACATAATATAAATTCATTTAGAGCTCACACGGGAATTCTCCATGTTACATCCTTTGCTAGAAATATAACAAATTTCTTTTAATTCTAAGAGATTGCTAAATGTTTTAAAACACATCTGGTGATCAAGTGCAATTAAAGTAAGATTGAACAGAAAGACATTCTTGAAATCTGTATTCTTGGATATTAAACCACAAAATAATCCAAAGGACAATGAGAACATATCTTGTGCTGAATGGGAAAACTCCTATACTATATCAACATTTATGGGTTCCACCTAAAGTAATAGATAAAGGGAAATTCACAGTCTAATTACTTAGATTAGAAAATATGAAAGGCCTCAAGTCAATAATTTAAGTTTGTAATATAATAAATTAAAAAATAGAAGAGTAAATAAAGACAAAAATGAAATATAACAATGAAATTGAAAACAGAAAAACAATAGAGAAAAATTTGAGAACTAAAAATCATCGATAAAACTATACTTTGAGTAAATAAAAACTGATATAAGAGAGAAAAGACATTTTCTTTTTTTTTTTTCCCCTTTTTTGGTGGAACCGGGGATTGAACTCAAGCCCTTGTGCTTGCCAGGGAAGCTCTATTCTAATGAGCCAATTCCTCGGCCCTTGAAAAGACATTTTCAATGAAAAATGAAAAGATAATATGATCAATGAAGCTAGAGACATTAAAAGTATCACAAGATAATACTATAAACAACTTTATGCCAAATCATGCAAGATATTTTATTATTTTTTAATGTTTGGAGGAAAATGTTTATTTACTTTTCAATAAATTTGCACTTTAGTAAATCTGAATGCATCATAATAGAATGAAAAACATTCCCTACCAACAATTCCATATGTAAATAAATAAGAACTTTTGATATTATCTTATTAAATATATTTGTTTTTTATTAATTTTATTCAGAAAAAAATAGCAGTGAGACAGTTTCAAAAATGAATAGGACAGGTCAGCTTGTGTGTCTGGGACCTCCGCAAAGTTAGGACTTTTCCTTTGCACACCTGAGGCTGCCCGCGGTGGCTCTGCAGCCGTCATCATGCCACAGAATGAATATATTGAATTACATCGTAAACGCTATGGATACCGCTTAGATTACCATGAGAAAAAAAGAAAGAAAGTCGAGAGGCTCATGAACGTTCAAAGAAGGCAAAAAAAATGATTGGCTTGAAAGCTAAGCTCTACCATAAACAGCGCCATGCAGAAAAAATACAAATGAAGAAGACTATCAAGATGCATGAAAAGAGAAACACCAAACAAAAGAATGATGAAAAGACTCCACAAGGAGCAGTACCTGCCTACCTGCTGGACAGAGAAGGACA
>PVKA01022809.1:23367-36627 GCA_004027165.1 Ctenomys sociabilis | reverse complement strand
CGTACTTCTTCAACATGTTTATCCTTCTCTCGCAAACGCTCCAGTTTGGCAGCCATTTGTGCCTCTCGGTTCTCTTTGTTAGCTTCCATCTTGTGGGTCAGTTTCTCTTCCGCCATTTTACTGAAGTTGTTATTCTCTTCTATTGCTTTTTGAAGCACTTCTTTCTCATGCTCTCGTTTCTCAGCAAGCTGCTTCAAGATTTCAGCTTCATGGGACTTTTGTCTTTCTTCTGCAGCTTCTAATTTCTTCTGAATTTCCTCCAGGGAAAGATCCTTCTTCTTTGGAGGGGAAAGGGGGAAATCTGGGACAGATTCTTTAGACCGTGGGCTGAGAATCAGCTCAAAAGCCTGGCCTGAAGCACGCTTCTCCAGTTCTTTCACCTGAATATCAGAAGAAGCCATGGTGAACTGAAGACAAGAGACTGGCTGGCAGTGTACTCCACTGGTAAGGAAAACCCTGCTCCATCCCAGCCGCCTGGCCACACTCTCTGTTATACAAATTTAATGTAATCCTAATCAAAATACCATTAGCATACCTCCCAGAACTAGAGAAAACATTCTTAAAATTCATTTGGAACCAGAAGGTACCTAGAATAGCAGAAGTAATTCTGGACAACAAAGGTAAGGCAGAGGGCATCACAATCCTTGACTTGAAATTATACTACAGAGCCACTGTGATTAAAAACAGCATGGTGCTGGCAAAAAAATAAAAACAAACAAACCAGACCTGAGGATCAATGGAACAGATTAGAAAATGGAGAAACAACTTCAAACACATTCAGCCACCTTATTTGATAAAGGGACCAAACACATTCACTGGAAGAAAGATAACCTGTGTAGTAAATGGTTCTGAAAAAACTGGCTTTCCGTGTGCCAAAGACTAAACTTAGACCATATCTTTCATCATGCACTAAAGCCAAAATGGAAGATCTAAATATTAAAATAGAAACACTAAATCAGCAGGAAGAGAAAATAAGTAGAACTCTTAAAAAACAGGTGTAGGCAAAGACTTCATGAACAAAACCCTGATTGCACAGGAAAAATTACACAGATCTCCAGGATGATAGGAAATTTTACTGAAGTCACGAAGAGGCAAAAAAAAACTCTCAGGACAAATAAGTATAGAAATTGCCAAGCTAGAACAAAGCAGGGATACATTTCACTATTATCTAACACCTATCATTTGACACCTACTTACCAGGGGAAAAAATGGGCAGAATTCTCTTGCCAACCTGGTACAAGAGACATTTAAAAACAAAGCTTCACAAAACACCCAAATCAGAAATATCCAGCAAGTATAATAAAAGGTACAGAGCACACTGCCTATCAATTTTATTAAATGATCTTTTCTTATACAGTGGAAATTATAGACATAGCTGTTCTCAATGACTATGTAATTTAGATGGAGTTGATTTTCCGATGTTTCTAAAATGAAATACAGCAGAAGCCATTTCAAAGCTCTGGGAAGCTAGCCGTTTTGAAACACCTGTGAATCCTGTAGCCAGAGAGGTGCACTGGATCAGCCAACCCGGAGGCACAGTGGGCACTGTGGCTTCACACTGGGACCACAGAAAGCCTTGCTTTTTGCGCAAAAACAGGCCTTGGCATCTAGACCAAGGGATGGCAACTCAAGCATAATAACCAGAGGAGAGACCAGAAACCCAACGTCTGCTAAGACAGGTCCAACATTTCTCTGAAATTTTATTCCATATTTTATTGTCACTGGTTCTACTAAAAACCTAGCCTCTGACTTTCGAGAGTGACTTCCATTTCAGAGCCAACACCCCAATCCCACTTCCCAGCTTTGTAAGGCTCCACACAGACACTCATGTTCTGGGTCTCTGCCCAGCATTATGTCTGGCCACCTGCAGTCACTGCTGCCCCGACTCTGAGAATATCAGCATCTAGTAAATGCCTGCACAAGCTTACATCTAGTGACAAATACCTTAAGCCACTTCAATGTCCCTCTGGGCCACATAGCATCCCGATGGCCATGTGACCCTTGCCTGCTCTTGGTAGGAAGACTTCTACAGATGTTGCCATGGCTTTGATTCATTGGTGGAGAGGGAAGAGGCCAGCTGTTTTTATTTGGAGATCTAATAAAGATTCAAAAATGTTTCTGATCATATGTATTGTTTGTCCTAGAACAATCTCTTTGCCTTCTGTTTCTTTCATGACATAGACTTTTTCAAGTTCCACAGAATATCCCAAATTCTGGTTTGATATTGTTTCCTTATGGTGCCTCTTTTTTCTTCAATCCCCTCACATCAGGTCAGGGTAGCATCCAGTAAAAAGATGTATGTGGCTTATGATGTAAGTTTTTTCTAGAAAAATAGATATATTTTCTAGTAGCTACATTTTAAGGAATATAGGGCAGGTGAAGCTAATTTTAATAACTACAATAATCTGTTTAACACACCAAATATTATGATTTCATCACTAACCAAGATGCTGATTTCAACACCTAATCAATCTTCTGACATTAGTGAGATGTTCTATGTTATTCCTTCATATTGATCCTTTAAGACATACTTCATACTTACACACATCTTGACTCAGACCAGCTACATTTCACAGTTGCCAGGGGAACCGGTGGCAGTCAGGGTAAATGGTCTGGATGTGGGGACTACGAAAGCACAGGTAAGATTTCTAGCACTGCTATGGCTCCTGACTCACCACCCGCCAGTCTCTGCCTACATTAACTTTCCCTCAAAAGTCCTTTCCATCCCAGCAAGAAGCATGGGATCAAGCCCACAGATTGGAGCAGATGTCCACATAGCCCACACCAGCGCCCAAAAGAACCTGTCCTTGTGGTCATTCACATCACTGCACCTGCTCCCATAACACTGGACAGGAGAGATACCAGGGCTCCAGCAGAGTGCAGTAAGGTAATCAAGTCTGTGGGAGAATGTTTGCTCCTTGGAGATCTCCACCATTGTTAGAGAGAGGAGGAGCCCCTAGGCTGAGAAGTTGGAGGGGCAGCAGCTGCAGAAGACACACCTATGCACCAGCCCCAGACACCCATGCTGTTATCCTGACGCCTCCCAACTGAGACATTCAGCACATGGAGAGACCACAGAAGCATGCAGGCATGCTGGTCCAGAGCCCTTGCTCTTCTGGGACCTCCCTCTCCTCAGGGGTCGTACTCCAGAGGGAGTCGTGGTCCTATCATGGAAGCTACACCCACATGTCAACCCTGGTGGAGCTTTCTCCTGCCAACAAAGACCAGAGTGAGCCGAAGTTCACTTGACTTTGGACTCAGAACAGCCAATCTGGATGTGTGGAGCTCAGGAAGCTGGCAACCTGCACTGCTCAAGTCATATGTCCAATCTGGTGGGAAGGTAGCTGTGGATATTCAAATGCCAGGTCCCAGCTCTTCTTGTGGTGCTAAGTGGCATCCTCCGCGGATTTGGGCCATGGCTGCACAGAGAACCTTCCCACATGTTCATTTGTCCCGCAAGTATTTGTCCTACAGAGACTGCATTCATTGACATTTACAGAAGCAGGATGTAAGACAGCTCTCAAACTGCTCTGCAGATGTAGCACTCATGGGGGCTCTTCACCCAACAGTTGTTAACTGAGTATCTACCGAGTCCCCTTCAGTCACTGCATGTGTGTTTCCCTTGGTCACCAGACAAACACCTACGGAGTCTGTGCTGTGGTCCGAAGGCATCCTCAAAGTCCTCTGCTGAAAGGCAACACCAGGCAGCCCTGAGAGCAGGAAGCTGTGACTGGAGGCTGATGTCACAGGAGTACCCATGAGTGGGTCAGTTATCTCAGGAGTAGGTAGTTATCTCAGGAGTGGGAAGTTATCTATAGAGTGGGCTACTAATAACAAGATGTTTGGCCTCCTCCTTGTGTCCTCTGCCTCTTGCACAGAACATCACACTAGGAAAGCCTCATGTAGCACTATCATCTTGCATTACTAGGCTTCAGAATGATGAGAAATGAACTTCTATTCTTCATAAATTACCCAGTTCAGGGCTGGCGGTATAGTTCAGCAGACTAAGCGCTTGCTTAGGGCCAGGGTTTGATCCCTGGTTCTACATGCTGTGCTGGCCCCACTGAGCTGGCAATGGAGTCTGGGTATGGTGGCACATGCCTGTAATCCCAGCACTAGGGATGCAGAAATCAGGGGGATCATTATGAGTGTGGGCTGCATAGTGAGACCCTGTACAAAAAAAATAAATAAATAAAATTACCCAGTTCATGATATTCTAAGGAACACAAAACAGACTAAGACACATACATAGTAAATTGAGCATCTAAATACTAAGGAAAATGTAAACAGGGTAGTGGTAGGGGTTGAAGGCAGGGAGACTGGGACTTTTGATGCATTTCTAACCCAGATCTGAGAAAAAGGGGGACCTCAGACAGAGCTGAGAGCAGAGAGACACACGAGGTGGGTTCTGGATTTCTATCTGCTTTAGTGTGGTCACTTAGTTTATGTCTATTCCAAATGCTGGTGCTGTAGGTCAGACTTTACAAAAGTGGCCCACTGTTGAAAAAAATCTGTGGCTAAAGAACAAAACTTGGGAGTGAGACAGTGCTGTCTTCACTCCTGGTGAAGGTTGCAGTCCCTGGGTTCCTGAAGTCTAGGAACCTGCAACATTTAGATGTTGGACTATACCACCCAGTGCCATGAACAAAGGCCCCAAGAACATGCATTGAGTGCAATGTTTGATCCTATGGGGCCCAAACAGATTCCCTATTGGGAGACAGATGGTTCCTTGTCCTCTCCCTATATTGGACTGTGTTGGAGTAAACACTACCTTCAGCCCTGCTAACAAGGAATTCTAGGCCAATTATCATGGTGAGATCAGAGCATTCATCACTGGGAAGGTGGCAGCAGGCCTGGTGGAGCAGTATGGCCAGCTGGATGGCACCTTCCTTGAGCAACAGAGGGTAGAACAGTAAAGAGAGACATGGGCAGCTGTCACCAGCCCATGATTTCCAGTGGCCCATTCATTTGTCTTTAGGAGGGAGTCTTTGCAGGTAACCATGACCAACATATTAGGCAGAGGACCAGAAGCAATGAGAGCGGAAGGGCTGTAATAAGACTGGACAGTTGACAGGGAGAATGGCCCTCTCAGAGACCAGATTCAGGCCATGACCTCCAGGTTCTCAACTTGCTTATGGCAAGGCAACTCAATGGACAGAAAATAGAAATCTGGAACTTGCCCAGAAGTGACCAGGAACCTCAGGGATGGGAAGGGGTGGAGAGGAGATGTTGGATGAGAGCTCAAGGCACCCACATTTAGGGACAGTAAGGGGAAAAGGAACCAGTGCAGGTAAGGAAGAGCATGGGGACCTTAGAAGATAGCAGAAGCCCAGGGAGGCCCAGCATACCAGAGATGCCCAAGGACCTACCACACAGCCTGACATGGTGGAGTTGGGGTCAGCAGCAGCACTGAGAGGGGAGCAGAACAGTGAGTACACAGTAAGGCTGGGCTGCTCCTGCATGTGGATTGCAGCCACCCTGGGACCTTGCAGCCAGGAAGGTAATAAGCAAGTGTAAATGGTTGAAGCTATAAACAGGAGGAAAAGTAATGGGAGAAACTGGCTGTGGCTGGACTAGAGATTGCTAGCCTAATACTTGTAATAAATCTTAGGGGCTCAGAAGAGATCCTAGGGCAGACTACATAAGGAGGCAAAGACTGCTAGGTACAGGAAGCCATGGCACCCCATGCATCCCCAGAAGAATGGCATCGGTCCTAGAAATAGCCAATCTTCCAGGAGAACATGAAGGCCCAGAGTGCTCCTCACCTCTGGGACCTGGCCCACTGCCTGTTGTGGGTGTATGCACATTTCTGCTGAGCCACAGCTCCAAGTCACTCCCCACCCACATTGGCTGAACTCACTATGGAGCATTTTAGACAACTGTCTCAACCCATAACATTTTTCTGCTTGGATAACAGCTCAGCTGCATGAGCACCTGCCTGGAAAGTGCAAGGCCCTGGATTCAATCAGGGCCTGTGTATAACACACACACACACATTTTACTTCATACTAAATTTACCATGATAGGGCCGGGGAGTAGAATAAGCACTTACCTGGCAAGCACAAGGGCCTGAGTTCAATCCCCAGTTCTGCCAAAAAAAAAAAAAAAAAAAAAGAAAAGAAAGAAAAAAGTTTGAGCATGTCTGCAGTCCCTTGAAAGGCCTGGCTTGCCTTCCACCTTGGGTCTCCTTAACAGAACAGAAATGAGCCCATCACACCTTCTCAGTGCCTCCTGGAAGCTTATTTCCTCTCTACCAAAAAAGGATGAGTTCACGTGGAAGTGACTAAGGAGCTAACAGCTTTCAGAATGGAACTCTATAGCAGTCTGCACTGGGCAGAGACCACCAGACCCTCCAAGGCCAAGTTCATCTGCTGTGCCCAACACGTCTGTAGCCCCACACCGCCACTCACAGGACGCCCACGGAACTGTGCATCTGCAGCTCCCATTACATTAAAAAGAGCAAGATGACCAAGCTTGATACATGGGGGCCTCCAGGACAGCCCTTCCACTGGGGTCTGGCCTCAAGCAGATCAGATGTAGTTGCTGTTGTTAAGGCCTATGTTTTTGAAAGGCTGCCTCAACACACTGTCTCTAAGGGGATAAGAGACAATCTCCATCAACCCTAAGATGTTCATGCAGGGAATTCAGTACCATGCAGGGCAAGAAACAGGACACTAGCTCACCTGGATCCATCCCTGACTCCTAGAGCTATACAGACCAGAAGGAATGAAGGGCAAGTTTCCTGTAGTCAAAGCAGGGCTGTTCCCTCTGCAGTCAGCCAGTGCAGGAAATAAAACCCAACTGTGGCATATGGGCTATTTGCCTCAGGTAGTCAAAAGATCCATCATATTGTCTGCCCCAACTACAATTAATCAGAAAGGGAACTGGGGGACTTAAGGATTTTCCCAATCATTAAAAAAATGTATAGGGATTGGGTGCCTCTCAGTGGTACAGTGCTTGCCTAACTTGTGTATGTTTGAGGCCTTGGGTTTAAACCACAGTACTAAAAAAAATTTTATTCTTAAAGTCTTTCTGGGAGGGAAAAAAGGGTTGAAGGAAGGGAAGGGAAAGGGGATAAAAAAAAAAAAAGAATATATGTTATGACCATGTACAAATCCCCCATGAAGAATGTGATCCTTATGTACTGCAAACAGGTACTAACAAAATAAGTAAAAGTTTTATACTGACTGAAAAAGGGATATCATGAATTTCAATATAAATCTCAAAGACAATAAATGAGAAAAAGCAAACATCTCAAGTGAGAAATAGACAGTTACATAATTTACATAATAAAATGGTGAGTGTAAAAAATGCATAATCACTTAGCAAAATTAAAGAAATTCAGAACAAAATGGCATCTCTCTATCAAGGAAACAAAAATCAATAATGTTGAAGTAGATGTACCACGCAGAAAATAAGTTAGTGCATTTTCTAGAGAGCAATAGGCAGTATTTATATTAAGTTATTAAAACAGATTGTTTTCTGACAAACTATAATTCATAGGGATTAATCTTAGGGAAACAATTTAGCTACAGGCACCAAAATACAAAAAATAATTGAGGAAGATCCCAATCTCTAACCAGGGGGTATCAAATAGCTATGCTACTCAGAGGACTACTGTGTAGCATTAAAAATATATACCAATATATATAGTACATCAGTAACACCTTTGGGTCAATAAAGATACACAGGAAAATGTAAGATAACTTTAAAAATTATCTTCATCAATTCAGCTCTTTTCGTGTCCACACACCGTACATTAACATGCCTACACAGCAACTCATCTAAAATGACACACTCCAAGTGATAGCAAAGGTTGTCTGAGAAAGGGACAACATAAGCAGTTTTTGAAATTTTCCCTTATTTTTATTTTCTCAGGTTGCTACAACAAAAACACATTGTCTAGGTAATAAGAATAATTAAAATTATCTCTTAAATCAAAAAGAAAAAAATTCCAAAATAAGCTTCACAGATTGAAGCAGGAAAAGCAGGCAGGCGCACAGGCACCACTGCAAGGAGTGTCCACCGGCACAGAGCATCAAGCTGACCTGCATCCAGTGCGCTGTCCCAGTGCCGTGAAAGGATCTCAGTAAAGGAAAAAAGGCCTTCTTAAGAAGCCTCCCATGTTGAGAATTTAAAGATCAGAGGTATTTAAATAGATTTTAACTGTAGGCTAAAAACAAAATGCCGAGTGCTACATCATTCATGGCCAGGAGAGAGGGACACTAATCCCCTGACCCAGGCCAAGAGTTCCACAGGACACGGTTATAAGAGCCAGTAAGTCTCATTCCAGGGCCCAGTTTCAGAATTCTAATACATAATTACAAAAAAAGATATACTAGGGCTAGGTATGTAGCTCAAGTGGTAAAGCATATGCTTAGCAGGCATAAGGTCTTTGGCTCAATCCCTAGCACTATTAAAAAAAAAGTGATTACACCTTCTTCCTCCAAGGCTCTCAGACCGCAATGCTAAACCCTTAGCATAGAGGCCCTGAAGTGTTTCTACAGCCTGGCTAGGCAGTGTCTTCCCTCTCATCCTGCTCAGCCTTGTGGTATGTTAGGTAAACTGTGCAGCTCCTCTCTTGTAGTGCTACTACAGCCCAGCTAGGCAGTATATCTTCTCTCTCCTTCCTGCTTAGCCTTGTGATACTTGAGGTAGTTGCTGTGCAGCTCCTTAAAGACATCTCTAGCTCCAGGCTGCAGTGAGGCCCGTAGGAACTGGATGTCAGACTCGGTGCACAGGTCCAGGACGAGGTAGATGCCCTCCTGCAGCAAGTCTTTCACAGCTGGGTACAAGGTCACCTGGGAAAGAACGCAGAACCCTGTGAGAACAAGCTGGGGCAAATTGAGCAGTACACCTTGCACAAAAGGCCAGTAGATGGAGACAGCAAGACCACTCCAAATCTGGTCTCAGCTGCTTATTTCTAAGACAAGAAAAGTCCATTCCCATAGTACAAAGATCACTGGTCAATGAATAAAAACACATGTAAGCAGCTTAAAATCTCCTTGGATAGATTAGTGGTATAAACTATGTTCCCTAAAGTAGCAAAAGAGCGGGCCAAAGAGAAGATGATGGCCTCACATATTTCCGCGAGGTCTCATCACCAGCAGAGGAGCCCACGGACTTCAGCTGCTCCCAATTGACACTGTTATGTCCCTCCCACCAATACCCATTCTGCAGACGCACAAGGGATGCAGGTGGGATCTACTTGTTATTTAGCATTTAATTAAACCTGAATGTGGTGGTCTGGAAAGATTTATGGCTCTCTCAGTCAATGTTTCTAATGCACTGAATTAAAAAAATGAAAGATAAGACATAAAACTCTGTTGCCAATAAATTCTTGGATGCTATAGCCTTGGATAATTCTCAAAGCCTTTGGCTTTCAAGATTAAAAATAAAAAAGTAAAAGATAAGCATAAATTAGATTTGAATAATGAGGCAAGGCAACATACTTCTCATAAGAAAATCTCAGAGTAATAGTGACTTAAGGGTTGCAATTATTGCTTCACTTTTTGGCCTTTAGTGAAGTCATTTTACTATGTTTCTTTCTTCAGTAACAAAATAATGCCAGCTTTTCTTTCACCAAATGCTTACACTGTAACAAATCAAGTACTTGGGAAACATCAAGATTCAGTAAAAAATGCAGCTGGGCCTGGTGGCACACACTGGTAATCCCAGGACTTGGGAGGCAGAGGCAGAAGAATCACTGTGAGCATCTCAGCTACATAGTGAGTTTAAATCAGTCTGCACTGCAAAGTGAGAACTTGTTGCAAAAAACCCAAAACAGGATTCTATAAAAATGCTGAACATTGCAAGGAAACCAAACTCCAAGCCTATATGTCACCCAACAAACAATTTGAGGGGTCTTCTTGTGTTCCATGTCTCTCACTGCTGGGGCAGTTGATAACCCAGCCGTGCACATATGTCCAAACTATTTCCTGCAGAGCCAATCACACACGCCAACTAATAGGTGACTCTACTGGCTAAGGTCAGCAGGGTCAGTGGGATGGAAAAAGTAGTCAGCAGTTAAGGTCTAACCAAAAACAGGGATGGAGGCATTCCAAACAAGTCCATTTAGCCAAATGTCCCTAGAGCAAGGCTGATACCTCTACCCAAACAGGCTCATCAGAGGCCTCACCACTGTGTCTACCAGGATTGCACCAGCAAAAAAGGCTCTTTGACAGACAAGCAGAAAACAACATAAGCCAGGTGTGGTGGCGCAGGCCTGTAATCCCAGCACTCTGGGAGGTTGAGGCAGGAGGACTGTTTTGAGTTGAGACCAGCCTGAACTAAAAATGAGCTTAAGGCCAGCCTGAACTGCATAGTGAGACCCTGTCTCAAAGACAAAAAGAAAAAAAAAAAAAAAAAGAAAGAAAGCAACATAAACAGACATAAGCAGGCATACTGTCCACCCATGCATGGTTCCTCTCAGAACACAGTGTCTTCCATAATTTAAGTCAAGGTTTACATAGCTCAAATTTTAATCCCTATGGCAGGGCAAGTGACATACAATTTAGAAAATATGCATGGCTGGACGTGGTGGCACACACCTGTAATCCCAGCACTTGGGAGGCTGAGGCAGGAGGATTGCTGTGAGTTCAAGACCAGCCTGAGCTACAAAGTGAGCTTAAGGCCAGCCTGATCTGCATAGTAAGACCCTGTCTCAAAAAGAAAAAAAAAAAAAAAAAAAAAAAAAAAAAAAAAAAAAAAAAAAAAAAAAAAAAAAAAAAAAAAAAAAAAAAAAAAAAAAAAAAAAAAAAAAAAGACCATACAAAAAAAAAAAAAGAAAATAGGCATGGACATCCAAAGTGAAATGACTCTTAAATGATAAATTTATACCTCAGATATTTAAGACAAAAGGCTAGGGTAATTAGAACAAAACTGACTGGAAACAAGTTACCTGCAGCTCTACCTGCCTCCTGAGTGTCTAAGAGTCTCTGGGTTTCAAGATCAACAGATCCATGAGCTAATGGCAAGAGAACCCAGAGAAGATCCAGGTCTCTTCTGTACCTCTATTAGCCTGGTCCACGTGACCGCCTGTTCTTGGTTCTGAGTGATGTATCACCACCCCAGATTATTCAGAAGAGTCGGTTCTGGAGTCAGAACTAAGAAGTCTTGAGGCTTCATTCATGGGCTCTACTTAGTCTTTGCACAACCACAACCTGCCCCAGTCCTGACCACAGCCCCACAGGACATTGCCTGCACACGGTGCCAAGCATAAGAGTGAGGGCGATAGGCCTGAGGTCACCTGCCATTTTGATTCAAAGCCTGAAAGTCTGGAATTGTACCTTCTGTGCCTCTGTCACATACTGGGCCACCATAAAAGGAGAAAACACAGCAAACTCCTCAGCTCGTGTGGCAATGTGGCTGTACATCCTCTCCACCAGGCGTGCACAGTCGAGGACCACTGGCAGGTCACCCATGCTCCCTGCAGAGGGCAAAGGTCCCCAATCAGTTAGTTCACAAATACTGCAGTGTCCTTCTCATCTTACACCTATAATGTGAACAGACACTTAAGCCGTCCACTTTTCCTAGACACTTAACTGGCTTGTTTTGTAGAGAGAAAAACATCAGGTCCAAATATTTGCCTACATACAAAAGGGAAGAACCCTTAAAGTACTCAAGAATTCATAAAATTTTTAGGAATCCAACTAGAAAAATCAAGATTTTCAGGATATAAAAAGAAAATCTAGGAATGGTACTGGGTTTTTAAGTTGTTATTGCAGTGCTAAGAATTGAATATAGTATATGCTAAGCAAGTCCAGCTATTTTATCTTAAAAGGAGATGGTTAAAAAAAATAGTGATGGTTTTCTATAAGGCAGGTTAAAAATGGAAAATTACTTAAAAGGAAAATATTTAGTTTGGTTTGAATTTTTGAAATAAGGTCTCACTTTATAGTTCACGCTGCCTTGAACTCACCATGTAGCTGTGGCTGATCTTGAACTCACAGCAATCCTCCTGCCTTAGCCTCCAAAGTACTAGAATTATAAGAGTTCATCAATACATCTTGCTAACAATGGTCTACTGACATCATTTAAGGCACCCAGATTATGTCTGTGTCTTGGAAAATTTCAGAAATGATCTGTGAGGCCTCCTAAGAACTTGAGAGGGCCTGACCTCAGATGGGAGAGCTGGGGGACTCCTGCGCAGGCTAGAGTGTCTTCCCTCCATCACTTAGCACTGAGGCAGGCTCACTTCTGCCCAAACAAACCCAGTGATGCAAAGATCAGGGGCTGCCTGGGGTTGGACCCAAGGAGGGAACAAATTGGAAAGAAGCCAAGGGATCTCGTGACAGGAATGTCCTGTGCTGTGACTGTGGTGTTGCTTCACATGTACTCTCAGCTATTAGGAATCATCACACTGTATACTCTAAACAGGTATCACTAGATAGAGATAGACACATAGATAGATAGATAGATAGATATAGATAGATAGATAGATAGATAGATAGATAGATAGATAGATAGATAGATAGATAGGTAAGACAGACAGACAGATAGATGTAATATATGGAGACATCTATATCTATCTCTATATATGCTGTACTTTAACAAATCTGATATTTGGTAAATGCTATACATTTTTAGCAGACCTTGGAATAAGTACACAAACACCCTTTATGGATATAGTTGTCCTACATCAGTGCAATCCCTATGACACTGTGTAAGTGGTTAACTGAAGACCACTCCCCCCATGAAGAAACACACTTCCTTGTCTAGGGTATGCTGTTCCTTCTCTTCTCAGGCTGCTCAACATACAAACTATTCACAAATGAGTTACCAGCATTAGCTGCTATAGTCACCGACTTCACATTCATTTTGGGACTGGGAAGATAGCTCAGTAGAATAAGTGCTTGCCTAGCAAGTACAGGGTTCTGAATTCAATCCCCAGTCTTGAAAAAAAAAAAAAAAAATCAAAATTTATTTTTGGGGGCCTGGGGAGATGGCACAGTAGAATAAGTGCTTCCCTGGCAAGCACAAGAGCCTGAGTTCAATCTCCGGTTCTGCAAAAAAAAAAAAAAAAAAATTAAAATATTTAAAAACACACACACATAGCCGGGCATGGTGGCACATGCCTGTAATCCCAGCACTCGGGAGGCTGAGGCAGGAGGATTGTTGTGAGTTCAAGACCAGCCTGAGCTACAAAGTGAGCTTAAGGCCAGCCTGAACTGCATAGTGAGACCCTGTCTCAAAAAGACAAAAAAAAAAAAAAAAAAAAAAAAAAAAAAAAAAAAAAAAAAAAAAAAAAAAAAAAAAAAA
>PVKA01022809.1:0-23267 GCA_004027165.1 Ctenomys sociabilis | reverse complement strand
GAACCATTACAAGTATGACCTATGTAGTGACACCCTGTAGACTCTGTCCTAAATATAGAGGGGGGAAAAAAAAGAAAATTACTGGCATTAGATGCCAATAAAAAGGGAATAAATTTTAAAAATAAAAAAGATAGACAGACAGACAGAAAGAGAAAAAAAGTTAAAAGTCCTGCAGGGTTGAGTCCACCGGAGATCAGTTTTGGCAGATGGAAATGAGCAAGTGGGTTGAATAAGCACATCACAGGCAGAATGGGGCCTATGCTCCTATCTGGCCTCAGGACAGGTGACAGAGGATAAGCCATAGCCAGGCCACCTCACACTGCTCAGTAAGGCTGAGGCCTATTCTGTCCACCTCCTATCCAAGCCAATTATCTCAGTCAGACCATAACCTTTTTTTTTTTTTTTTTTTGTGGAACCAGGGATTGAACTCAGGCCCTTGTGCTTGCCAGGAAGTGCTTATTCCACTGAGCCATCTCCCAAGCCCAGAACCATGTCCTTAGGGTATTTCAGTGATATCAAAGACATCAACAAGGAACAGGCTAAGGCTGGCCCAGGAGAAGGGACTTATTTGCCAGCCCGGATCCTCGGCAGATGCATAATCGACACTTGCTCAAAGTACCAAGTGAACACATGTTCAACCCATGACACATGTTACTATGCCACTGCTAGGTCCCTAGCCAGGAAGAGTACCTGGGGAACTACAGTCCATGCTCACAGACCTCTCCTTGCTTTTTTTTTTTTTTGCCAAGGTGATTGGTTAAGAATCTCACCAATCCCACAGAAAAAGCACAGGACAAGCAGAGGTGGAGGCTGACTCATATTCCTGGTCATGCTGACTACTGTCATGCTGACTACTGTCAGAGGCCTTCCTTGACACACTCCAAGTCACCTTGCGCTCATACTTGGCACATGTGTAGCACAACACAATTACAAAACTGAGCAATGGAAAAAGACTCACTTTCACACATGTTCAAATAATGAGAACCTTAATTAAAAACACAAGAATCAACAGATTTCAAGGCAGAATTCTTCTTTGTGTATGCATTTCTGATAAACACAACCTTCCCAAGGTTATGACCTCGCTGATAACTAGGTACAGGGGTGCATCCTCTATAAAGAGAGTTCTATAACACTTCTTTCTTTTATCCCTTACTAACCTATAAACTCCTTAAGGGTGAGAATACGGTTTTAGTCATCATTATATCCCTATGTAGGCTGTGCTCAACAAAAACTTCCTCAATCTTGATTTGTTTTTCCAGGAGAGGTTTAAAGATGTCAACTGTAGCCACTATCACAGATATAGTAAAATATGATAGCTTGAAAATTTTTTTAAAATGATCTTTGGTATTCATTTCATGATGGGAATGTTTCTCTTACATAAACTCAGCTGAGTAGCTTCATCTTCAGTGAACTTGTAACATTTTCAAAAACACTGTGTGATCAACACATTCAAACTATACCTGATACGGTGCCTCTGCCTTACCTTTGTCTTTCTGTCGTCCTTCATGCATCACTGAAAATACTAGTCTATTGAAACAGTTCACGAAAGATGGGATGGCTTTCAGCATTACCTGAAAGAAATGAGATGAAAATATAAAAATATGTGCAAAAATGATCAAGTTTATCTGCTTGTATCCTTCTTCACTGTGCCATCAGGACACTCAAAACAGGTGTGCTCATGGCAGCCCAGGGCAGGCTTCTCTCGCCTCATTTTCTGGTGACTTCTCACCCACCCTGCATGTGTCATGGGTTGAACATGTGTTCACTTGGTACTTTGAGCAAGTGTTGATTATGCATCTGTCGAGGATCTGGGCTGGCAAATAAGTCCCTTCTCCTGGGCCAGCCTTAGCCTGTTCCTCTTGCTTTAAAAATTTGAGCTAGGGCATTTATGGAGAACCTTTTAGAGCTTTCAATGACACCAACAGTCTGCTGCAGCACATGTGCCAAGGTCTTACTACCACTGAGCTAGAGGTTTTATGCAGTACAATTTTCAGAACCTGTGAGGAGACACTGCTTAAGGACTGGCTGAATCTGTGCTCTCCTCTAAGCTGGTTCTACTCCATCCTGGAAGTATATAGAAATAAATCATAAAGCAGTTATAGTAACCAAGTGAGGCAAACAAAATTGACATAGAAAGATTACTAAACAAATTCACTTCAAATGGGGACATCATTTCTCAATACTAATATAAATTTCTTGTATGACAAAACACACTTCTTTAATATTCAATTACCTCAAGTCAGGTTGCAACCACAAACTGTCTGACTGAGCAGTCATAACCTTGTGACTACTTCATTTTCAATTAGTTAAGAATTCAATGCCAGGCATAGTAGCACATGCCTATAATCCTAGCACTCAGGCGTCTGAGGCAGGAGGATCACTGAGTTTGAGAACAGACTGGGCTACAAAATGAGCTCAAGGCCAGCCTGAACTGCCTAGTGTTTTTTTGTCAAAAAGGACAAAAAATAAAAATTAAAAGAAAAGACTAAATAGTCAATTTGAAGTCATCTTGGCAACAGCTCAAGCATCCAAAAATAAAGTCAGTGGTCACTGTGTTGGACAATGCAGGTATCACTGAATATCCTACAGCCTACTGCTATTCTAACTCTTGGAATGAACAAATAGCCATCAAGAGTTAATTTCTCCTTCTTTCTGTAGTATTAAAGTCATGCATGCAACGCAAGCCTTCTACCACAGAGTTACATTTCAGCAAATATTGGAACTGTTCTCTTTGGTATAATTAATCCAAAACAATTACTGATAGTATTGTCCCACATGTTTCATGTCAAATGACTGACTTTCTGCAGCACATTTAGAAAGAAAAAGGTTAGTTTTATAAAAGTATTCCAGAGATTCATCACACATTCCTCAAAACCTCTCTTAATCCTTTACTACCATATTGATGAAAATCACATAAATCTGGGTCCAGACTTCCTACTGATTCTTTATGAGACTTGAACAAAATCATCTAGCTTTTGCATGTGTTTGCCTCAGTTTTCTCATCTGCAAACTCAGGATAACCAAAGGTCATCATGAAGACTTTAGTCAGTTAAAGCATGTGATACGGTCAGCACAGCACAACTGCTGATCAACCTGCTAGGCATACAGCGGTGGTGCTGGCCTCCTCGTTTGTTCTCCAGGCTAGCAGCTGTGACTTGGACCTGATGTTGCCGGCAGCATGACAGGCCTCTTTAAGTGCTAGTACACAAACACCAAAATATCAGACCCAATTGAAAAGAACTTAAAATGGCTGAGTAAAGATCAAGCATTTTGTACTTGAGAAAACACTTTGATCATGGAAATTATTGGAACGAAAAAGTCCACTTACCAAGTCATTATTTTTATTTTTCTCCAACAGTAGACCATTCTATTGCTGCCTAGGGAGATAGCTCAATAGTATAAGGGCCTGCCTGGCAAGCGCAAAGCCCTGAGTTTGATCCCTGGTACAAAAAAAAAGCATTACACTGCTACCGTGAAAGGAAGCTCCTTCCCCTCACCTTGGGATGGCACTGCAGCACGGAGAAGAGCAAGTCATGCATCCTCAAGAAGACGCTCCCATACTCTGGTGGCCTCAGGTGGTCTAGGGGGACAGTCAGCAGGATGCTGAAGGCCAGGCTGACATGGTGAGGGTTGCTGATGGAGTCCTCCCCCTGCCGCAGCAGAGCAGCCAGGACATCAAGAATAGGTATGACCCGTCCAAGTGCCACAGGCTGCTCCTCACAAGCCTCCCGGTTCTGCAGCTACAGGCCAAGGTGGGCAAAGAAAAAAGAATGAAAAGGATTCTCCAAGCAAGAAAACAGCACTGAGCACAGGGGAAGAAACAGGAGGCCAGCAACCAGATCCCGTTGTGGACTTGGCCACATCAGCCATATTTTTTTGCTGGATTCATTAGACATAGAGAAAAAATTTTTCTGTAAAGAATCTGACACATTCATTTTCTCATAAGAAAACTGCACATCAGATGTACGTAACAGTATTCTCCCCCAAAAAAGATCATCAGTTTCATGTGTCTGCAACTAAACATCACTGGTTACATTTCTTAGAAATCAGATCTAGTTAAAGGTAATTATTATTCCAGAACACAAAAGTAACAAACTCAAGAAAAAATAGCTCAAAGATATATGTAGGTCACCTGGCAGAATGCCCTTGGGGCTCCTTCCTAACCCTAAGCTTTTTTGGGTCCTAAGTGTGACAATCCCCACCTTCCTGCTGGGTGTCCTGGCTGGGCCAACTACTTGCCACACCCATAAAAAGCACTTAATCAGAGTTTAGCCTGGTTCACAGCAGCATGACCTCTTGTGTACCGTCACCACTGTGAGAATGTGTGAGTCTTAGACACCAGCATGGCCCTACCCAACTCAGCAGTTCCTCCAGATAGCATAATGACATACTTTAGCCACTGAGGCAGATTTCATGAAAGCAACATGAGAAGAAAACAAAATCACAGCATTAAGTCGATTCTTTAGACCCTTTTGCTCTAGAAACATTCTGATCCAGGGCAATCCTCTCATCAGCAGAAAACTACAGCTAGATTGGAGACAATGGTAAAGTAGACAGTGTTGCTTTATATCCATGGTGAGAATGCTTTGGTTAGGCTCATCAGAGGGAAGAAAACTCAGACCAGCCCAATCTTAAGCAGATTTATGTTCTAATGAAACAAAACCAAGTGAAACTAGAAAACTAGACACAATATTCAACATACAGACGGAACAGTACAATAACCTGCCTGCAATATTACTACCCTAATCTATAATGTGTTCTCTTGCTATACTATAGGCCACACACACACACTTCCAAATAACTAAGTGTATCAAACTCATTATAACATTCTGTGGGGACAGAAAGCCCCAAGATTCTTCCATACCCCTCCAAGTACACAGCTTCCACAGCAGTCTCACTGTTACCTTGTTTCTCTTATCACCATCTACCTAAAGCTTTCTAGCACTGCAACATCTCTCTGCATCCTCTCTGTGCCATGGCTGCCAGCTGACACCAATGCATGCAGATGACACACAATCTGAGCATTCTGATTGTCACCTCTAGGATAGTCTCAGAAATGCTCTGCCCTACACAGGAGAATAGCAGAGAGCAAATAGCTGGCCTCTGTCTTCACAGAAAAGAGGAGAGATGAGCTGGACTGTGTGTTCAAGAGGCAACTCACCGTCAGAGCTGTGACAATCTGTGGGCAGGCACGCCACAACAAACTCGCTTTCTCTCCACTAAGTGGGCAGCTTAGTAGCAACTTTAGCAACTTAATGGCAGATAAAACAGCCTGAAACAAAAGTGAAAATTTTAGTAGCAGACCTCTTTAGAACTCCAGGGATGGGTCACTGACTGGTGCTGGTGAAAGAGCCCAGGAACCCCAACACTGAGGACAAGGAAGGCTAAGTCTGAGGGCAAGTGGCATCTTCATATCAGCACACAATCTGGGAGGTAGTAAAGAAGAGCCCAGCTCTGGTCATCAAGTCTTTTCAGAAGTGCCTCACATGGGTGAATGTACCAGGCCACCACTCTCTGCAAGGAGTGTAATCACCAACCCTACCTTGCCATGATGCCCTGCAGAGGATGCCAATCAATTTTCATGGCAGTAAAGCTTCTTGCTTCACTGAGCAAGAACATGTGCTCACAGACAAAAGGAAAGGGTGGAAGACACTGGATAAGGCACTACAATTATAGGCAATGACTTTAAACCAGAAGGAAAAGTGTGCTCATGCAAAGCACCCCATCAATAAACACTTGCCCTCACTCTGAACATGGATCTCCAACCACCTCTCTTGCTCTCTTCCCATCCAAAGCTAAGCCCAGCCCCAGGATATCCTTTGTTACCATGAATTAGACAGTCATGGCAATCACGAACATACATCTTCAATCCCAGAACACAAGAGGCTGAAGCAGGAAGATCATCCCAAGTTAGAGGCCAGACTGGGCTACACAGTGAATACAAGGCCAACTTTAACTACATAATAAAACTATGACCCAAAAATAATTTTTAGGGGGCCGGGGAGATGGCTCAGCGGAATAAGCGCTTCCCTGGCAAGCACAAGAGCCTGAGTTCAATCCCTGGTTCTGCCAAAAAAAATAAAAATAATAGTAATAATTTTTAAAAAGACATTTGTAGGGTGGAAAGAACATGAACAGAGTCTGTGGCTGCAGGCACAAGCAATCCTCACAGCAAGATCACATAAACTTTTTCAGGAACTAAATGGAAACAACACAGGCTTGCGTATCCCCATGGTACTCAAACACTGGCCTGTAACTGTGCAACCAAATTCAACACAAGTTTTCAAAGTGTGGTGGAGAATCAGGCATCAACTTTTACAAGAGTCAATACTGTGACTATGCAATACTTAAGATCTCATGTAATAAGAATAGATATTTATAAATCCTGCTCCAGGCCAGGGTACATAGAGTCAGGATCCTCCCATCAGTCCTATATGGCCTCTATCCTGCCAGGGTGAATTTTAGTTTAAGGCATAACACAGAACCCCAAAAAGCATTCCCACTGCTGCAGATGCTACCCTGGGCCTCAATGTGGGAAAAAGAAGCTACCCACCTGTGGGTCTTCCCTCCATGCACAGCCAACATCCAGTCCTTGGAGCACAGACTGCATCACCAGTGCCAAGTCCTCTGTTGTCCCAGCCTCCAGCATCTGGGCAAAGAGGGCTCCCAAGTGAAGCTCCAAATCCTGAGAGATCTGAGCAGGAACTTCAGGAGCTGAGGAAATAAACTAAGACTGTTATAACAAACAAGGGACATGGGGAAGGGTATGACAAAAGGGCTGCATGTAGAAACAGCATGCACCACACAGTAATTCAAAAGTGCACCTTGAGACCACGTCCTTAAAGAAAGTCAGACACACATTTAAATACTGAATGGTGGGCCAGGGATATAGCTCAGTGCACAAGCGCCTGCCTGGCAAGCACAACGTCCTGAGTTTGACTTCCAATACCAAAATAAATAAATAAACACTCTCCTCTCTCTCTCTCTGTCTCTCTCTCTCTGCATAGTTTCTCTGAGGTAAATAAGGACCACAATGTACAAGATATTGTGAAACAGGAAGAAAATTATCAAATCAGAAGGGGAAAGAACAAGAAAAAAAGAACAGAAGGAAAAAGTGGAAACAAAGCTTTTGTAAATGAGGGAAGTGTTGAAGAGAGGAGAAGGAAATGGATTTAAAAAAGCAGCAAGATATATCATATATACATACAAACTCCCTATGATGAACATTATCTTTATGTATACCTAAAATGTACCAATAAAATATTTTTTAAATAAAGTCAGCATAACCTTAAGACAAACACAAAAGGGGATCTTGAGGAATATGTGAAAAAGTAGAGTACATACTTAAGGCAGGTGCTATGCATATGTACACAGACACCCATCTGCACCTGTGGATGGCACATGCACACCTGTAATGTGCACATACACATATGCAATGCACACATGCATGCATAGATGACAACAATGCTTAGGAACAGCAAGCTCTGGACCATACAGACATGTGATTACAACGTTGCACCTTTCTATTTCCTTTATAGAATCTAGAGGGGTACTTAAAATCATTCTGTACTTTTCAGGACTGTCTGTAGAATCATCTAGGTGTTGCCCAACACCTTCAGTATTCTGGCCATGGTCTTCTCACAAAGCCAGAGCATACAAGGCCTACCACTGAACCCAGTTACCTTCCATCATGGTACATTCTATGTACAGTACCATCCACTTCCTCTGAGTGCTCACTACTTTCAAGTACGGTATTGGGGCAGAGGCCAGAAGCTCCGAGAGATGAAGGGTAGGAATGAGTCTCCCACAAGTGTAAGGCCCTAGACTCATAGACTCTTTTGGCCTCTAAAGTACTAACTCCTGAGATTGGCAACAAGGACAGAGCAGACAGGGAGAGCCTTTTCATGGACAGCTCCCCAGTACCACCTTCATAATCACACAATTTGGCCTGCACACACCTCTCAACCCAGTCACTTCACTTTACTTGAAATGCAGTCAATTCAGGTATTTTGAATACAAAAGATCCCACAGATGTCTATTACTTAACTAGGCCCAGTCAGCTGCTCAGTCCTCCAAGCATGAGACAGTGCTACATACAGATGAGCAGTGTTATGAACACTGGCCTCTGTGCCAACAGAGGTGTCTGTCCCAGTGTCAGAAAGCTTTCTTCACAGCTCATACTGGCAAGCTAAAACCCACGTTTGCATCACCTTAGGTCACAGCAACCTCTATAAGTTACCTATGTGGCCACCACTTGGTTCTTCCAGGCTACCTTTATACCCCCCCCATACCTTAGGCTGCTCCTCGCCGGGCATCCACTCCACACTGCCCACCTCTCAGTACATCCCTATACTGAGTCTGATGGGTTAGGTGTTCATGAAAGGGAGGTAGATTGAGTTAATCAAAGCAGACAAGCAACTGAGTAGAATATGTCAGTGATCATAAAAAAACTAACAGGCTGAGCAAGATTTTTTTTAATGTTTTTGTTTGTTTTGTTTTGTTTTGTTTGAGACAGGGTCTTACTATGTAGTTCAGGCTGACTTTGAACTCACTATATAGCCCAAGCTAGCCTCAAACTCACTGCAATCCTCCTGCCTCAGCCTTCTGAGCACTGGGATTACAGGTATGCACCACCACACTTAGCTGTAATTCCTAAAAAAAGGAAATGCAGAGAACACAGGACCCAAACTGAAACCAGTCTTACAGCTCCTGGGTATTTGTTTTGTTTTGCTTTTGGCAGAACCGGGGATTGAACTCAGGGCCTTGTGTTTGCCAGGGAAGCACTTATTCTACTGAGCCATCTCCCTGGCCCACTCCTGGGTATTTGGACTAATCAGAAAATTGCTATTTTCAATTCATTTGCCTTGTGCATAGCTAAGCAAATGATGCTGTTTCTGACTTTCTCTTACATCTGCTAAGTCAAGTTTCTAAACAGGACTGTTTATATCTGGCATAAACCCAACTAAGTTTTATTTTGTTCTGTTGTTTTTTTGAGACAGAATCCTGCTATATTGCCCAGGCTGGCCTCAAACTCACAGAGATCCTTCTGCTCGGCCTCCTCAATAATGCTATACATTCCTGGTTAACACCAACTGAATTTTTGATAGGGCAAGTGTTCCAACCCTTTACTTGAAAAAGTCAATCCAGGTATTTTGGATACAAAAGATCCCTTTCCTTTTATCCTTGGGAACACTGTGGGTCTTTTCCCCAATCTACTCTTATAAAGCATACCTCTTTTTCACCTTTAATAAACGTGCATCTTTGATACTGTTTTCTGTATGTCTTGGTCAGGACATCAAGGACCTAGACAGGAAGCCAACAGGACCCCATCCAGACAAAAGGAGGGCTGGACCACAGGATAGGGTAGCACAATGGCATCCCTGTGACGAAGGCTCTGTGCCTGGGGTCAGAGTCAGGGATTAAGGGCTACCTCAGCATACCAGAGCCGGCAGGGAGGGGGACACAGCACTCAAGAGGCAAAGCAGCCAGAGCTTTAAACCACCAGCTGCTGTTGCGAAAGACGGTCACTTCAAACACTGTACCAGTCTGAATAAGAGACTCAGCTTCTGCCCCCAGTAGGAAGCACTACTGCCTGAAAGTCATCAACAGCATAAGCTAGAACATCATGTTCGAGTCTTTACAGTTCATCTACAACCCAGACAGGAAGGTCACGGACAGGGAGATAGCATAGCCTTGTTCACGCTACACACTCAGGTCTGGCACTGGCCCAAGCAGATGAGGTGGCTCTACTTCCTGAAGGGCCACTAACCCTCAGCACTACTCTGTGGAAAGTGGAGCTTGGCACGTCCTCTGAGGGTCAGGGCTGGCTGAATGACTCCCCAGCCTCACCTCCTCCGGGTCTGTCTTGACTTTTACTCCAACCCCTCTTAGGAATCCCTAAAACTAAACAGAAATGCCCTATGCCACCCATGGTGTGTACTGTCTTAAAGAAGACATCAGCTCTATTTAGCTTCGTCTCTTTTGGAGGCTAGTAAAAGTGTGAACAATACTCAATGTTCTTTTATTATATTATTAAACACAGTCATTAATTAAAGAGTAAGGCTCTGGACAGGCATTCAAAAATACTAACCTAACCTCAGCTTAATTTAAATTTAATTAAATCGTAAAAAGTATTGCAGTATTAATTTTATTTTTATTCTTTTTTTTTTTAGTGGAACTGGGGATTGAACTCAGGCCCTTGCGCTTGCCAGGGAAGTACTTATTCCACTGAGCCATCTCCTTGGCCCCTTTTTTGTCTTTTTGAGACAGGGTCTCACTATGCAGCTCAGGCTGGCCTTAAGCTCACTTTGTAGCTCAGACTGGTCTTGAACTCACAACAATCCTCCTGCCTCAGCCTCCCGAGTGCTGGGATTACAGGCATGCGCCACCACACCCGGCCTGCAGTATTAATTTTATACTATTATAAAATTATTTTATACTATAAATTAGTATTTTGTACTATTAAAAAGGTACAAAATAGCTGAGGATGGTGGCACACACCTGCAATCACAGCACTTGGGAGGCTAAGGCAGGAGGATTGCCTCAAGCTCAAGACCAGCCTGAACTGCATACATATATATATATATATATATATATATATATATATATATATATATGTATAGCAACTGCATACATATATATATGTATGTATAGCAACAACAGAATTACATTTTAATACAATCATTTTAATTTCTGCATGTATTTGTACACATGCATGTATATTTTATTTATAGTCATGGCATATTTAACATTTTGTATTAGAAACCGAGCATGGTGGCATACACCTGTAATCCTAGCACTGAATGCTGAAGCCAGAGGATCACATGGTTAAGTCCAACCTAGACAACTTAGTGACTGAGCAAGACCCTGTCTCAAAATACTAAAACTAAAAGGGGTATAATTCAGTGTGAAAGCCCTGGGTTCAATTCCTACTACCACACACACACATAGCTACACAAATACACACAATTTACATTGTAGATTTTACTGAACACTGTAATTTTTTTAAACACTGTCAAACAATTTTGTAATTATCATTTCCATGTGGCACTGAAGACCTGAGCCAGAAGGGCCTATGGGGCTGCAACTACTTTATAAAAACTGTCCAAGGGCTGGGCGTGGTGACGCATGCCTGTAATCCCAGCATTCGGGAGGCAGAGGCAGGAGGATTGTTGGTGAGTTCGAGACCAGCCTGAGCTACAAAGTGAGCTTAGGCCAGCCTGAACTGCAGTGAGACCCTGTCTCAAAAAGACAAAAAAAAAAAAAAAAAAAAAAAACTGTCCAAGGCCAGGGCGAGCTCATGTCAGAGACAGGAGAGAGTAACAGGACACTCTCCAGAGCAGGTGAGCTGTGAAGAACCCAGAAATGTGCCTAGAAGCTACAGCAGGGTAAGTCAGAGAAACACAAGGATGATTATTCATATGTGCTCAGGATGCAGACAGAATATGAAGTTCCAGAACCAAGACTGGAGGGCAAGCTTCCTAATGTTCCTGCATGCCACTAAATGTTACACACCATGCCTCACTTCTTATCCAGAAGGCAAGACATGGTAACTCAATGTGCTAGCTCTGCAGCTGCACTGACCTAAGCCTTACAGCTCAGAACTGGCTTAGGAAACATCTTACCTGCAATAACTCTTCTCACAGAATGAAATATGGAGGTAAACACAGAGCCCTTCTTGGGATGGAGCTCTGGGGCTGAAAAGAACAAAGTTAGAAACTGCAAAGCAGTCTGGAAAGATTCAGCATTCCCTGCAAGGGCTGGCAACTCTGACAGCAGCTGAGTATAGACATCCTGGTAGAGGGCCACATGGGAGAGGAGTATTCTGTCTGTCTCAGCCATTCTATCCCAGTGCTGCCGAGTCAGGTCTACTTCCAAGAGTGTGGTGATGGCTGAGAGAGCAGGGGAGGGCAAGCAGTGGCCCCCGGCCCATGATGTGAAACACAGCTGTAGTGCAGCGCCCATCTGCAGCAAAGCCTGCTGCAGCAGCTCAGGCAGTGCTCCTGGTGCTTCCTGTGGCTGCCTCCGCTCTCTGACAAAATGCCCCAGGACTTGGCACAGTTTGGTTAGGGACACCAAAAGCAGCTGGTTGCCTAGAGGAATCTGGTTTTCCAACTGTTTAGTGGAAGCCTCAGTGTATAATTTGCACCTTGAGAGGAAGGCAATGATTTTCCCAAAATTGAGCACCAAACTCAGTTTTAGCTGAATGAGCATCTGCATCAGCTGCTCCAAAAATGTCCCCACCGCTTGGAGGAGATGCTGCCACATGGGATCATCTACCTCAATAAGGAGTCTGATACTGGCTTGTAGCAATGATGTCATCACAATCTCAAATACATCACTAACATAAAGGACCCTGAACACAGAGCGGGCACTCCTTCCCCTTTGCAGACGGCCAAGAAGCTGGTAGCATGTCACCAAAAACTGGATGTCCAAGGAGGGGCAGGAGCAAGCCACTGTTGTAACAGCCATAGACAACAACATGAGAAAATAATGCACATGGTATGGTGGTAAGAGGCTGTCCAGGTATAAAACAGAAATGATCTGCAAAAGGCTCAGGAGGCTTTCTAGCTGCTCTTGTTCCAAACGGATAAGAAAGTCACTGTTGATCAGGGAGAGTAAGCTCTGGGCAATTTCTTCTCTTGGTTCTACACCTTCAGGTACAACTTTTGCAAATCTAGTTTCCCAGTGAGCCATAACTATGTCGTCCTTTTCAAAGAGCCATGGTAACTGTTGACTGAGAAGGCCCTGGTCACCAGAGCACAGAATGCTAGAACATCTTGCAACTAAACACATTAGGAAGGCAGAATGGAGGGACTGCATCTCTGGAAAGAGAGGGCTATGAAGAAGGGCTGTGGATATTTTTGCAAGTGTGATATATGGCTCTTCATCTGCTGAGCCTTCCTGGGTTTTGCTCACTGATAAAGTTCTTAACAAGATACTAGCCATATACCTTACATCTTCCAGACATACATACGGTATTAAAATTGGGAGGTTGGATACAATCAAGTGCCAGTGGGCTACAGGGTATGTGGATGCACACACTGTTCCCACTTGCCCATCCCAGGAAGCCACTGTGTTCTGATTCAAGCTCTCTGTGGTGGAACCGATGATGTAGGCAGCATCATATCGCAAAGTATGGAGGACATCTTCAGACAGGGGACTAGCTTGTAGTAAAGTCCTTTTCATTTTCTGCAGGTAGAGCTGTTTTAAACAATATTGACTGAAAGAGTTGGACTGAGCTACAAACTTCTTGACCTTCTTCCAATACTGTGCTTCCAAACCTGGGAGCAATGGAGGAATGTTTGAGACCATCAGAGCATCCTTGGTCAGGTCCTCAGTCACAGAGTGATATTGGCCACAGTTCAGACTGAGCATGGCATCCACCTCCACCCAAGTGTAGGAGAGTAGAAGTGCAGAGTCACTCACCTTCTGCGCCCACAGCTCAGGCTCTGAGCCCAGGGAGGCAGGGAGAAGGGCCAGCAAGGGCTTCAAAACATCACCCAACATTTTCTCCATTATACAATGCGTCCGCCTGATGATGGGCAGGGGTGTATTGCTGTCTAGACTCCGCATGTTGAACATGATGCAGTGCAGTAGTGAGCTCAGGGAGCGAGACTTGAGGGCCATGTCAACATCACCCTTTAAGCAGGGCAGGACTACAGACTGGAACTTCTCCAGCACAAGGGACCATGTGTCCAGGATCTGGTTCGGTGGCAGCTCCAGGAGGCAGGCACAGAGCACTGTTGAGGGGCCTGAAGTCAGCACAGGCTGTCTCAGTGTCTCAGCAGCTGGACGGCAGATTACCCCCAAAACTTCCTCAAACAACCGTGGCACCTGTCGGAGTTTGGCATACGTCTGAAAGAGGGTGTCAATAAGCACTTCCTGGGCTTTCTTGGTTCGCAACTCTGTTATTTCTGTATCGATCCAAGCTGAAGACAATAGATCATCCAGGTCTGGCTCCAGAATCAAATGATTTAGAGAAATCAAAATCTTGAGGCAGCGGAACCAGGCTGGCACAAGTGCCTGTGAGTGGTTTATCAGCAGCTCAGCCAATTGCTTGTAGAAGTGGAACTGTGCCTCCTCGTGACGGATCCTGTCAGCAGCCACGTTGTAGATATTGTTGCTGGCCACAAAGTTTAGCAGCTGCTCCACAACCAGGAGCTCTGTGGTCCAATCTGATGTGGACAGGGCTTTCAGCTGCTCCTCTTGCAGGTGTAAAATTCGCAGACAGCCAAACAGCCTAGGGAGAGCCTGGAAGCAGAGAAACTGGTTTCCTTCCTTGAGGTAAGAATCCAGGAAGAGCTTATACAGCAGAGACACTGAGCTGGCCACTACAGAAGCATGAAGGCATGGCTTGCAGAAATCAGCATCTAGCAGCCTGGTAATCACAGTGTTCAGGGGAGCAAGAATACTCTTCAGGATTCCCATTTTTGAGTCAGTTTGCTGCTGGTCCAAGAGCTCTTCTTTATAGGATGAAAGTAGATCTAGCCGAAAAACTCCACCTTGAAGCATGGCCTCAATCTGACTCCTGACATCCCGGCTTAGTGCCTGCCGCAGCTGGCCCTGTGTCCATGTGCCCCCAGAGAGCAAATGCCTCAGGACCAGGCAAGGTTGCAGCAGGTGCTTGGTCACATCCACAAAGACACGTCGTGGGTTGGCTTGCTGTTGCTGGATAGAGAGATAATGGCTAAGGGCCAGGTGAATAACCTCAAAGAGCTGAGCTGTCACTGCACTTTCTGGCTGCCTGCAGGCTGACCAGCAAAGGTGATTCAGCAAAGCCACCAGTAGCTCCTGTTTGGCCATGTAGATGACAACAAGGGCAGGTGTTGAGAGGATGCCCTGACAGCAATTCAGGACAGCACACACGTTTCTTTCAGATCCAGAGAGAGAGAATTCAGATATTCTCTCATTTATCATCTAAAGGTTAAGGAAAAAAGAAAATTCATCATTGCACCGAACCCACTCATAGACAACAAACTACTACAGAACTGATCAATTTGCTCCTCTCCTGCATTATGAGAAACACTTAAGATTATTATATCAACATGGTATGTAGTGTATAAAAGGCAAGTGCCTGTTTTTAATTCCTTCACACAATTGTCTCCTACTAATATCAATTCTGCAAAGAATTAGTGCCTTAGTAAATTTGGTACTCATTTTTTAGAAGCCAGGCTTAATAATACATAAATAAAAAGCCAGCTTCTTTACCAGCACTTGGGAGGCTGAAGCAGGAGGATCACTCAAGTTCAAAACCAGACTGAGCTACATAGTGAGTTTCCTGAATTACATAGTGAGACTCTTCCTCAAAAAAGGAGGAGAAAAAAAAAAAAAAAAGCCAGGTATTGTAAGGTGCAAATCTGTAATTAAGCTCAGTAGTTACTAGATGGGTAGGCAGGGGCACTTGGGTCATGACCCTGAGGTCCAAAACACATTTTTTTAAAGTGGAAAAACATACTTTTTCCACTTTAAAAAAAAAATGTACTCTATAAAAAGAAAGTAAATGTTGCCTATTACTTATTTATTGCACAGCAGACCCACTGTCTTCTGCTCTCAAAGTTCTAACATTTGCAGACACTAAAAATGAAAGCCAGGCATATTCCCAAAATTCATTAGCTCTATGGCATCTGAGAACAGAAACTAGCCCAGGATGCTAAGCTATCAGTAGCCCAATGAGACAGGCATTGTTATTTCCATTGAATTAGGTGTTGGCCAGGACCTTAAAAGCCACAGTGGAAACTGCAGCAAACATATCATGTGCTTGGATGTTAATGTGTCACCAGTGGGCTCCAGATTTTTCATTATATTGCATAAATAAGAATCTTGACTGGGGAGATGGCTCAGTAAAATAAGCACTTCCCTGAGAAGCACAAAGGGCTCAGTTCAATCCCCGATTCCGCATCCAACCCACCGAACCCCCCCAAAAAAGCCTATCTGGAAAAGGAATACTAAAATACAAGGTTTTAGGGACTGGGGAGCCGGCTCAGTGGAATATGCACTTCCCTGGCAAGTGCAGGGGCCTGAGTTCAATCCCCAGTTCCTCAAAAGAAAAAAGTCTTTTCCAGGCTGGGAAGATGGCTCAGTAGAATAAGTGCTTCCCTGACAAGCGCAAGAGCCTGAGCTCAATTCCCAATTCTGTAAAAATAAATAAATAAATAAACTTTTCCATATTTACACCCAAAAGTATGATTTATTTACAACTACTCATGTCTACTATAATTATAAACACACAAAACTCAGCTTGAGACAGGAAGACCATTGCAAGTTCAAGACCAGCCTGGGCTCCAAAGTGTGCTCAAAGCCAGCCTGAACTGCAAAGCAAGACACTGTCTTAAACAAGCAAACAAATATTTAGAAAGCATGACCAAACAGAGAAGTATTTTCCTCTTTACCTTGAAGGATTATTCAAAGGTCTTAAGAACCATCTGCAAATCAGCTCTCCCTTCCTCTGCCCATACAACCATAAAGTCAGCCCTGTAGTTGGTGTGACAGCCAGGCTTTAGACTCAGGCACATCTCAGTTCAAATCCAACTCTACCATCCATTGTTCATGTGAATGCAGACAAGTTACTTAATCTATTTGGCCTGTCACATACTATGTGCTTGTTAATAGTTACTTTTATCACAATTAGTTGTTCTTGTGGTATTTCAAAATACTGCTTTGAAAATGAAGTTTAGTTAGGCATGGTGGCGCATGCCTACAATCCAACCACTTATGAGGCTATGGTAGGAGGATCATCATGAGGAGAGTTGAAGCAGAAGGAAGAGGAAGAGGAGGAGGAGGAAGAGAAGAATCTCGTATTTCTGATCTAAGAGATTTCAAAATCACTTTCAGTCAAAAACCTTTGATAAAATTTCTATCAGTTCTCCTTTCGATCTCTCTCCAGACCAAAAGAAAGCCTCACTAATAACAACCACAACACAACAACACTGCATAAACTGTTGACTACCTTTTCCAGTTAAAGAGGTAATCAAACTAGTGGTACATGCCTATAATGCTAGTTAACTCAGGAGGTTGAGACAGGAAGATCAGATATTTGAAGCCAACCTCAGCAACATCATAAGCGTGTCTCAAAATAAAATAAGGCTAGGAATATAGCTCAGTTGTAGAATGCTCACCTAGGCATATGTAATTTCCATTACCATAAAACAATAAAAAGGGTAATCAAAACTTGTTCATGGGGGCCAGGGAGATAGCTCAGTAGAATAAGCACTTGCCTGGTAAGTGCAACAGCCTGAGTTCAATCGCCGGTTTTGAAAAAAAAAAAAAAAAAAAACTTGTTCATTAAAGCTTAAGCTTTCTTTTTTTGCAGAATCAGGGATTGAACTCAGGCCCTTGTACTTGACAGGCAAGTGCTTACTTTACTGAACTATCGCCCTAGCCCCTAAAGTTTAAGCTTTCAACATTAAATAATATTAACTACCTCAGGTGTGGTGCTGCAAGCCATAATCTCAACATTTGAGAACCTGAGGCAGGATATTGCCACAAATCTGAGGCCAGCTTTTATTATTTTATTTTTAGATTTTCATTTAGTTCCTCTTTGAGATACAAAAGGAATAGATTCATCATGGGGAGTTAATTCATGCTTATTCTGTACTTGTGTCAAAAGGTAAATTTTTTAATTTGGTTAAGGACAAGGTAGCTACAACAGCACAACTACTAGTAACACTTATTAAAGGACTTCCAGAAATGCTTCAAAAAGTGGCAAGAATGATAAAATATACATGTTCAAAATGAGGGGGAATATTTTGTAAGGAATTAGTAGCAATGTGTCTTATGATATAATACGTTTTTAAATTTAAACATTTGTTACATTTTTTGGTCACATCTTATTCTTTTAATAAATGTTACTTATGATCATTCTGCTAACATTACTACTTCCTTTTCCTCCCCTACCTGGTACTACTTCTTGCATCTTTATGCAACTGAACCTTTAAAAAAGCTACAACAAGCAATGAGAAACTAACAGAGACACAGGTAACACACAGGACAGCAAGAGACTACCACTTACCTTGACAAGAGAAATTTGAAGGTTAATTATCTTTCCATTCTTGAGGAGATTCTGCAATTTTTTGCTATGTAGAATGTTATCTACATAAATCCAAAGCCTTTCAACAATATCTTCCTTCAGCTCAAGCTTTTTCTTATAAAATGCAACCAGTGACTGTCTTGCCCAATCAAGTAAAACCTGAATTTGGAGGAAATACACTCTGAAAATAAATTTTTTACAAGTAAGATAGGGCCAGCCAAATAGCTCAGCAGATTAAAGTGTCTACTAGTAGGCACGGGGGCCAGGGATCCCCAGGGCCCACTGAGCCACAATTGAGACTGGGCATGGTGGCGTGTGCCTGTAATCCCAGCTCTTGGGAGGCTGTAAACAGGCGGGTTACTACAAGTCTGATCTAGCAGTGAGACCCTGAACACCCTATAGACCCTTCCTTAAAAAAAATGCAAAAAAAAAAAAAAAAAAAAAAAAAAAAAAAAAAAAAAAAAAAAAAAAAAAAAAGTGAGAAAGATGCTGGACATTATAGGAGCATCCAAGTCATTAGTGGAAATTCAACTACAATGGGGAAAAACTCTTTTAAAACTCAACTGTAGTAGTACTATATTTGATGCTCTGTTATCTTAAAATGTTTATTATTGAAGAATGGAGGTGTGGTTAGACATGATAGCACAACCTGTAATCCCTGTAGTGCACATGCCTGAAGCAGGAGGATTGCTTTGAGTCCAAAGCCAGCCTGTCAGTTTGAGCAGCATAGAGAAACCCTGCCTCAAAAAGGCAGCTGCCCATAATAACCACATAATGAATCACATAAGCAAAGCAAAAACGCTGTGAGAGCTGTGTACAGGCAACCTCATGTCACTGGCAGTTATATCTCACCCAAGAGACAGAGTCCTGTGAAGTAATAAGTGCTTTGTGAGCAGGAGGCAGTGCATATGAGGTTCCCATTTCTGTAACCTGCTTCTTTGTGCAAAAATAATAAAGGAAAGGTGAGAGGCCTTAGCTCTCATACCAGAAGACACTAACAATATGCAGAGTGCTAGGTGCTGGAAAGAACTTCAGGATAAGAGCAGCATCTATCTTGGCCAAACTGCCTACTCACTCCATCTCATGCTTATAGTGACATTATGGTAAGGGACTACCATACCATAGCTTCCAGGTTGACTCCCATGTGCAGCCAACTACAGGCCCCCCAAAGCAGTAGCTACTCTACATACTAGCCCTCATCACTACTTTTAGAAGTATAATCCATCTTTGACACTTTAGTTTTTGGAGACATGGTCTTGCTATATAGTTAAGACTGGCTTCCAACTCACAGTAACATAATGCCCTTTTTTAAAGGGTAGTAAATGAAAAATAAGACAAAAAAATGTCACAAGACAGTCATGCTACAACGCTAGTATGCTGTATATGGATGGATTTCTAAATATCTATGTAAATATATGCGTTCATTCCTATTTTTGTAATATTTTTTCTTCTTCATAATCTGTACGGACTTAAGAGTTTAGTATCTCAATACTTGATGGAAAATATATGTTCCATGTTATGCCTATGATGTCTGATATTTAGACTAATAGTGTGGGTAAACTGAATTGCTTATGTTGCAGGGTAATAATAAACGTCTCTTCTGGAGGGTTAACAACCTAAGTTTGCAGATCAAAAATTGGAGAAAAAGAAAGGCTGCAAGGTCAGCCAACATTTTGGCCCTAGTCTTTCAAGATCAGTGAATACTCAGGACATAGGAAAACCTGTACTGTAACATCATGTAACTCAGTAGTGCCCCAAATTTTCTGATCAAGGAGATTATGGGGCCACAGAAGAATCTGATCAATGATGTATAGTTAAGACTGGCCTCCAGGGTGTGCCTAAGGAGAGTCACATGGAGAGAAAACTTTCTCTCAGACTTCCACAGAGAGCAAATTGGTCAAGCAATGGCCATGACTCATCCACAAGGCTGACACTGACAAGGGATCTATAAAGAGCGGTACAGGGTTACAGGATAAACCCTGAGGGTACCTGACTGACCTTATCTGATACAAAAGTTACATTTTTTCTTATATAGGTCTTGTTTTATCTTGGTCTTAACCATCCAGCAGAAAAGTATAAAAATGGAGGCATATAAAGTAAAGTCATATTAATATAATGAGCCATGAATGGCTCAAGTCAACAACTTCTGTGGATAACCCACTTCTATTGTGGACTGCTGATCTGTGTTAGATTTTTTTTTATAGAATTAGCCATCTATTTTTTGAAAATCTGTAACTTAAGTATCATTGCATGTTACTCTGTTTATGTCATTTGTTCTCTTTGTCTTAGCTTCTATTTTTCACTAAAATTAAAATACAGGGGCTGGGGAGATGGCTCAGTGGAATAAGTGCTTCCCTGGCAAGCTCAAGGGCCTGAGTTCAATCCCCGGTTCAGCAAAAAAAATTAAATTAAATTAAAATAAAATTAAAAGCCGGGCGTGGTGGCGCATGCCTGTAATCCCAGCACTCGGGAGGCTGAGGCAGGAGGATTGTTGTGAGTTCGAGACCAGCCTGAGCTACAAAGTGAGCTTAAAGCCAGCCTGAACTGCATAGCGAGACCCTGTCTCAAAAAGACAAAAAAAAAAAAAAAAAATTAAATTAAATTAAAATACAAATAAAATAAATTAAAAAAAAAAAAACCTTCCTGCCTGGGCCTCCTGAGTACTAGAATTAGGGGTATGCATTCCCATACCCAACCATCTTTTATATATTTTCGTCCTGCTACCTTTAACACCAGCATCAGGATGATGATCCAAATTCATTAATAGCCTCATGCTCCCTGCATTAATTATGTTTTTTAGTCTAATAATCTTGAGAAATATTCAGAGCTATAGGATATCCTTCTTGGTACCAACAATTTCTAAAGTGACTTAACACAAATATACACCTCTACTTCCCAGCCTTCAACCAATCAAACTAAAGGATCAGGCTCAGGGCCAGGGAGATGCTTCAGTAGAATAAGCACTTCCCTGGCAAGTGCAAGGTCCTGAGTTCAAGCCCCGGTTCTGAAAAAAACAAAAACAAAAACAAAAACAAAAAAAAAAACCACAAAAGTAGGGGATTGAGCACACATTATTGGGCCAGCGACATAGCTCTGTGCGCCTAGGCAAGCTGAGGCAAGCAAAGGGACCAAGGTTCAATCCCTAGCACCACATGCTGCACCAGCTCTACCCCAAGGCACCAAAAAAAAAAAAAAAAAAAAAAAAAAAAAAAAAAAAAATATATATATATATATATATATATACACACACACACACACACATATACGCACACACATATACATACATATATATATCTTTGGGGCCAGGGAGATAGCTCAGTAGAATAAGCACTTGCCTGATAAACTCAAGAGCCTGAGTTCAATCCCCAGTTCCACCAAAAAATAAAGGATCTGGCTCACTACTTTTTTCACTGACCTTAGTTGCTAATGTCCAATGAAACATCCTCCTGAGCCCTTTCTGAATCAAGTAAATGTCAATATACAATGTGAACAGGTGATTATTCTAAACTATAAATATGTAAGTTTTACATTAAACTTACTTGTTCTTTATTTGGAAGAAAGCACTGGTGAGAAATCCAAGCAAAGTGAGCTAGTTTTAATTTATCTTCCCAGGAAGTTGTCTTGCTTTTAAGTTTAAGGGAAATTCCAGAATAAACAGCAGCCATTGCTACACTTGATCTACAATTAAAAATCAGAAAAAAAGAAAACGTGTATATACATATACAAAGATACACTCACACACACAGACACACACACACTATAGTAAAAATAGTTATATTACTAGTATCTACTAGTATCTCTCAGTTCATTGAAAAGATAGGCTTGTGCTAATAGTTTGGACAATTAAATGCTGATATACTGTACTCTGAGTAACTAACTTTTTTCTTTATGTATTTGGTACAGGGTCCACAGGGTCTCACTACACAGATCGGACTCACAGTGATTCATAGTGATTCTCAATTGCCTGTCTCAGCACACCCTGGGAACAGAGCCAGCATAGGGGACTAAAGCGCCTGTTTAGGCAGATGCATGGATCAAGGTTTAATATATATTTTTTCTTCTCTTTAATTTTTTTGACCAAATTTGCATGCTTGTATTTGGTAATCTGAACAACTACTTTGTTTTTTGTTTGTTTTTTGGTGGAACCAGGGATTGAACTCAGGCCCTTGTGGTTGCCAGGGAAGCACTTATTCCACTGAGCCATCTCCCCAGCCCTGAACAACTACTTTGAAGACACCAATATGGAACATAATTATTGTTGAATTAATATTGTTTTATTTAATGAAATTCTGTATCATTTTTAATGTTTTTTCTTCACGATTCTCTTTAAGAAATAAAAAATAATTACTAAAACATTAATTTCTAAAAATTATTAGAAAAGGAACCAGCGAGATAGCTCAGCAGACTAAGCACCTGCTTTGCCAAGTGCAGGGACCAAGGACTGATCCTCAATCCTGCATGCAGCACCAGTTGCCAGCCCTGCCCCCAAAGCATGCTAAGCTGTTGACAGAGTCCAGGTGTGGTGGTGCAGGCCTATAATCCCAACCCTGAGAAGTCTGAAAACAGGAGGATCACCAGGAGTCCAATCTGCATGGTGAGACCTTGTACCAAATACACAAAAGAAAAAAAAAAAAAAATGTTTAATAAAAATTAAAAAACAAAAAATACTAGTCTAATACAAAAAAAAAAATCTAGGGGCCAGGAAGATGGCTCAGTAGAATAAACGCTTCCCTGGCAAGCACAAGAGCCTGAGTTCAATCCCTAGTTCTGCCAAATAAAAGAAAAAGAAACTAGATCCTCCTGTAGTGAGACTGTAGACCCTGTAATGTGACCCTTAGCTAATGAATTCTCTGAGGTAAATTCTGACAAAATCCAAGTGTTATGGTATATGCCTATAATCCCCAGCACTCAGAAGTCTGAGGAAGGGAGATCCCCGGAATTTCAATACCAGCCTGGGCTACACAACAAATCCCTGTTTAAAAAATAAATAAAATTGGGAGCTGAGGTGATAGCCTAGTGCAATAAGCGCCTGCCTGGCAAGGGCAAGGACCTGGGTTCATCCCCCAGTACAGTATGCTGTGCCAGCCCCAGAATCCCCAATACAAAGTGCCATAATCCTAGCACGGGGGAGGATTAGACAGATGGATCACTACAAGTCAGAGCAAACATGTCTGCGCAGGGTCCTGTACCCAACAGATAGATAAAAATATTTTTTTAATACTTTTTTTTTTTTTTTTTT
>PVKA01022808.1:17500-36528 GCA_004027165.1 Ctenomys sociabilis | reverse complement strand
TTTTTTTTTTTTTCTTTTTTTTTTGGTTTTAAGAGCTTTATTTGGAATACATGTAATAACTCTCACTGTCAACATTGCACCCTGAAATGATCCATTTGCTGCCAGAACACAACTTATCTGCTTCTGCATTTTATTTTATTATTTTTTTTCATTTATTTTTATTTTATTAAAATACAAATGTCAATCAGACAGTTTCAAGACACCTTAACCATACACATTCAATGAATTAATACATTGCAAACTGTTTTCATAACGTTTTGGCATTGTACAAGGTGCATACATGATATTATATTTACAGATATTATTTTAGCAGATATCTCTTATCACTGAATTAAGAGTGTAGTTGCTTACTTATCTTTTTTTTTCCCCTTTCATTTTATTGAAGTACAAATGTCACTCAGACAGTTTCAAGACACCTTAATACAGATTTGATGAATTAATACATTGAGTCACATGTAGAGAAAACTTTCTCTCAAGCTCTCAAAGAGAGCATACTGGTCAAGCATTGGCCATGAGTCATCCACATGGATGACACAGACAAAGGAACTACAGAATAATGTATAGGGCTACAAGATAAACCCTGAGAGGACTCCACTGACCACATAGGAAATATATGTGTTGGTATATAAGTCTTGATCTACCTAGGTCTTAACCATCCAGCAGAAAAGTATAAAAATGAAGTATACATCGTGAGGCCACAATATTAAGCTGAGCTGTAAATGGCTATGGTCGAAAATTTCTTTGAGTAATTCACTATGGTTGTAGAATGCTGGATGGTGTTGGATTGTGTTGTCGAGTTCAAGCACCTAAGTTAGTTGAATGTCAATGGAGTGCCCACTTTTGACAGGTGTAGACAAAGGAAGGTGTGTAGAAAGAAAAAAATCATGATGTGTGTGTATAGACAGTACAGTTGGATAGATAATGCTGTGCTTCTACATAATTCTATGAGGCAAGATCTGCACTAATGGTGGTTGGACAGGATATTATGTCAGCTTCTAGTACTACAGTCATCCACTAGGAAAATAATTATTGAATTTTTGATATAATTCAGGTATAAAAAATAAGTAAGCAGCTACACTCTTAATTCACTCATAAGAGATATCTGCTAAAATAATATCTGTAAATATAATATCATGTATGCACCTTGTACAATACCAAAACGTTATGAAAACAATTTGTAATGTATCAGCTTGACTTCTTACAGCAAGCAGTGTGCTTTGACATGAAGTCCTATCAGCTGAATATTTTGGTGGCATCCAGAACAGAGTGTGTTTCCTGGTGCAGTACTACCTGCAGGGAACTCTTACAAGTTCATTAGGCAAGAACTCGCCTATAAATCCAGCAGTCAGCTTTTCAAGGTGCTCTTTAGCAAGAGCTTCCCAGAAAACGCTCAGGATTTCCTTTCACACCTGATTTCTTTCCAGAGACCATGAACTAAGCAACTGGGAATCCACACTTAGAAATAATTTAATGTCACCATTCAATCAGTTGTCAGCTGCAAGTTCTGACGTCTTTCCATGGGCACTGCATCGTGCCTTGTTCTTCTTCATTATGAGCAGGCATTGCAGGTAGCGGGATGGCTGCTTTGGAAAAGAGGGTGTCATTACACTCAATTTTGTCTTTGCAGCTTGATACTCTGGGACAGTAACTTGACATTTTAACCTTCAACTTTTCTCATAAATACAGTAGTATGCTCCACATTTGGCACAGACTTTGAATTATCATGAGAACTGAAGAGTATACGTCATAAATCCAGCACATACTTTCATAAAAAGCATAAATCTGTTGAATAAATTGTTAAAGGAACTTTCTTTTCAAATGAGCAAAATTTTAATATCAGTTGTAGTGCTTTCATTATCTTGGCTCAAGGATTTATGAAATTTCTGTAAAATAGGAAGGCCCCTTTCTCTGATTACCATAAAGTCCAAAGTGATAGAAATTTTGCACTTAGAATAGTAGGGCCAAAATATTGCTGTGACAGTGATTTTTGCAATTATATCTCAAAAGTCCATAACTAATTACATGGCTCTTATTTAAAATAATCATTCCTTAATTTAAACCCGGATATCATGGCCGGATTTTATATCTCCTATTTTATGTATCACTTTCTTCTTTACAGCAATCTTTGGGTAGACTAAAAATAGTCCTACCCCTAAACTTAAACTGGTCTCTGATTTTTTCTTTTTGTTTTTTGGTCCACAGTCTTCTCACTGTTCAAATTCTCTATCATGCCAGAATGTTACAGAGAAGGCGTTTTGTTTATTTGAACCAAGCCAATGACCTTTTCAAACATTCTCATCATGAGCTGCGTATTACATCAAGTACCTTGTGTGCATAATGAACAAATAAGATCAAATTCCTGGGCCTTCTGGGGTGCGACTACATTTCCCCTCAAGACATCAACTTTTTAAGGAGATGTTCTGCAGAACAGATAATGTTGACATGATATAACGGAGACACATCACAACAGGGTAGCCTTTTGTCACAATGGTGATGTATGGACTTCAGAAGACTTGGATCCCAAGTTTGGACACACTGCCAAGAATGTGGATTCCTTTTTAAAGCATCCAGATGTCTTATGTCTGCAGAACTGGGCTTTTTGAAATTGTTTATTTGTTGGTTTATGTCAGGACAAGAGAGAGGACATTGCCTTCTTGAATCTAATTCAAGTCACTTCTTGAGCTGGAGAAACATAACATACCTTCAGCTATCTATTTTTATCTTTTAATATTTTATGTTGAACTTTTGTTTATTATATCAAGCCTAGACTTTCAAAAAAAGCTCAAAATACTTTCTCTTATGGAAAGTAAAAATGTTTACAGTTATTATACAATAATTAGGCTATGGGATGGAAGACTGGGGATGATTAGAAGCTGATTTTTATAATCTTGATGTTTTCCCCACAAACACCAGCAGGAAGTGAAGTGGGGCCTCTGCGAGTCTTGTCCTGCATGCCTGCAAGTGTCATGTGCAGAACTGCTTCTGTTGTCCCTCACGCCGCCATCTGTCAGTACAGTCAAGCCAGGAGCATCAGTGGTAGGAAGTGGAATTCTGAGGTCCAACATTATTGCCCTTGAATTCATTTTTACAGTCATTTCTACAAAGCAGATATGGTGCTGTGAGTTTAGTTTCAATCAGAAGATCTTCAGTCACTTTACTCATGTTTGTTACTTAAAAAATAATTGGCAAGCTCTTTGTCATAGACAGAGGAACTAAAGGTCCCCTTTGGTGATTCTGGACTTTTAGTAGAAAAGGGATTTTTGACTGTTTTGCTCCTGTTCTATCCAGTGCACCTAGAAAGACCTAAGGTGTGTGCTATTTGCCCCTTCCCTAAATGACCAACCAGGTATTGCTGACCAAAAGTATTGATTGCCTCCATTTGGAGTATAAAACTAAGGCCAGGGAGATGGCTCAGTGGAATAAGCACTTCCCTGGCAAGTGCAAGGGTCTGAGTTCAATCCCCGGTTCTGCCAAAAAAAAAAAAAAAAAAAAAAAAGAGAGAGAAAAAAAAATTATAACTGGAATATAGAACTAGATGCATGCTACCCTAACAAGATATTTTACAATTTGCTTTTGTTTACTAAGATGAAAAGTTTCCCACAGGCTTTTCCTTAGCTGAGATGGTTTAATTTTGATGAAAAATGTATGAGAAATGTCCTGTACCAGAAGGGAAGATGTACATCTCAGATATCATTGATCCCTGTGCTATACCAAGACTTGATGTTCATGTTCTTTCATACACTGGGATTTGTTTAAACATTCACAGTGAGCACTTTTTCAAATATTTTAAAGTGTTTCTTATTTTTGTAATTCTAAGTCCTCCTCTTGCAGTTGTGTAAGCCTTAATGAAGAATTCCATATAGGCACAGCTAAAAAAGAAATGACAAAATGCACACATTCCACACTAGAGCAGTGATTGGATAGCAACTCAGACCAGCAGCTGCAAGCTTGGAGCAGAAGGGGGCAATCCTGTCATCCTGTACCCTACTTGGCTCTGATCACATTCAACCCATTTTCTATCTTTCCATCCTGTGCTGTACTTCACAGTGTGTGGTCTCTTTGAAGGAGAAATAATTCAGAAGTTTTAAAAGTCACACTTAGGTAATTGCTAAAGAAGTTTAACAAGCACTAGAAGAGATGTTAAGCGTCACCTAGCTGAGCTTTTCACCTTATGCACTATTTTGTACCAAGAGAGAAGTAGAGATAACTGTCTTTTACAGAAAAGCATTCCATCAACAATGGACAAGACACTCAAGGGAAAAAGCTGAGCACTATACCTGCAGCATGGCATAGCGCCTCCTCTTTAGTGGCACTTTATTCCATCCTTTCATTAATGCCATGTAGTGAAGCTCCACTCACTTGATTTTTCTTATACATGAGTCAGCCACTTTGCCTATGAAGATTAAATGAGATAATGCATCTAAAAGTGTGCTCTAAACTATAATGTGCTCTGAAAGTGTTAGGAATTATCAGAGCCTGTGAATTTATAAGAACTCTTCCTTCTTACAGATCTAGAGACATTGAGCCAGAAGTATAAGGCCACTGAACAAGCCCTCAGTGACATCCTCAAGAGAGGTGAGGGTAGGCAGATCATTGGGAAAATGTTGCTAGTTCTTGGGAGACATGTTTTCCTCTCTGAATCAATAAATAATGAATCTCTTACTGGCTTTCCTGCATTCCAGATCTTTGAAGTCAAGTTCCAATGGGATTGATCTGTACCTCATAACAGAGAAGAAGAAAAAGTTTGTCCTTCTCTTAGGGGATATTGTCCTTTGGAAAGAAAATATGAGAATCCTGGTAAGCTTACAGCTAAATACAGATGGTCCCAAGTCTCAACCAATGCCCAATCATTAGAAATATCTAAGGCACAATGTACCCACGGCTTCTGTGAGAATCCAAGTGTGCAGTAAAAGCAGACAGGCTGGAATGGGTGTCAGTAGTTTTTGAGGAATGAGTTAGATTTCCAGTGAACACAGAAGGCAGAGCCAGGTTTGACTGAATCAAGTAGATCTTGAGGCAAGATTTTAGTTGGAATCAAGAGCAAAGGTGGCTTGCCTTGGAGGCCCACAGGCTTGTCCTCAGGCCTTCTCTGAAGCGTGTAGCTCTCTAGAGAAGGGTATTGCTGGGCAAGAAGATGATTTCATTTGTCAACTGGCCAGAGAAGAAAATGCAGGTCATCTTAGGAACGTGGAAAGCCAAGCTTGGGTGGAGATGAAAGGAGGTCACGCTAGAGTTTCTGATCACTCTGCTGCGCACTCAGCTGTCTGAAGGTGTGCAGTGGGGCTCCAGATCCAGATGGAATATAGCTACCCTGGAAGCTCTTCAAATTAAACTTCCACGCCCACCCCCACTCAAATCCAACTAAACCCAGTCCTTCCACAGGTGAATTTTGGGTTTCTATGTTTTATTTTAAATTTACCAAGTTGTTCTCATTCTATCCAACGTGTAAATTTGTAGCAGGCAATGTGAGCATTTGGCACATTGGCTAATCACAAAAGGAGGTAGCCCTGCCCCCACAGTGGGAGAGTTCTGGAGAAGCAGGAAGAAGGCTCCCTCACAGCTCCTTTACAATGAAGAGATGAGGCTTAAAGAATGCACCCAACAGGCAGTCAGAAATGAGCTCCTCACGTGACGCCTCTTCATAGCTAATGTAGAGAGGACCAAGAAGCACCAGAGGTAAGTGTTTACTTCACAGGACCCACATGGCCGTTGTTAGTGGGCACTGCTGGAATCCTGCTAGTCATGACTTTTTGACATGAGCCCGTGTGTGATTTGAGATCACTGGCAGCTGAGTCATGTGAATCATTTACTTGAGAGTTGTAAAACTAAAAGCTGCGAAGATCTGCAATTCAAGCACGTTTTCTAGCATGACTCAGCTGCCAGTGATCTCAAATCACACACGGGCTCATGTCAAAGAGTCATGACTAGCAGGATTCCAGCAGTGCCCACTAACAACGGCCATGTGGGTCCTGTGAAGTAAACACTTACTTCTGGTGCTTCTTGGTCCTCTCTACATTAGCTATGAAGAGGCGTCACGTGAGGAGCTCATTTCTGACTGCCTGTTGGGTGCATTCTTTAAGCCTCATCTCTTCATTGTAAAGGAGCTGTGAGGGAGCCTTCTTCCTGCTTCTCCAGAACTCTCCCACTGTGGGGGCAGGGCTACCTCCTTTTGTGATTAGCCAATGTGCCAAATGCTCACATTGCCTGCTACAAATAGCTGTGGAGCTCAGCTCCAGGTCACTGTTGCTATCTCTTGGGGGTACAGATGATAAAATGTGTACGTAGGCTGGCAAAGCGATTATACTGGAATGCTGCAGAGAAAGTCTCCACAGTGTTAGTGGACATACCGATAACTTTAACAAGTATAGACTGGATAGTTCCAAAGGGAACCCAAATTTAGTTGGTAATACTGTAGAAGGTAAGGAGACTTACTACGGCTTCCAACAGTCCTGATGCTAGCTGACTTACTGTGTTTTTTGCTTCCTTCCTGTCTTTTTAAAAATTTATTTTGTTTTACTCTTGCATTTTAGTGAAAGTTCTACAGGGTGTTCAGGGTCTAACTATCAGATTGGATTCCTAGTGATCCGCTTGTTTACAGCTTCCCAAGACCCCAGTTGCAGTTGCTGTCTCAGGGTGCCTCTGGGGTGGGGCCAGCAAGGCAGGCCCAGGGATCAAACTCCAGGCCTCTACATCTGCCTTCAGGCACTTTAATCCACTGAGCTATTTGCCCAGCTCTTCTTCCCATCTCGTTTTAGAATCTTTTGACCAGTTCTAAAGCTCATGAGGGAGATTTGTCAGAGCAAAACAAGCCAAAACCTGGAGATTAAAGTCCTTTAAAACTTTACAGTGAGGTACATGAGTATGTGATTGATGGACATCTAAGTGGGAAGGCAAGAAAGGGCTCAAAGCTATCCTGCTGTAGATATGGAGCAAGGTACCTCATATGGTACCAACAACAGACATGGGACATGCCAGGTTGTAGCTCTACAGTGATGGGAGAGGACATCTGGCTACTGGAAAACATGATTTTGGGTATTTAGAATGAGAAACCATGCAGGAAGACATGGCATTGAGTTGTATGTGGGCAGAGTTGGGACAAAGAGCCTTAAACTGTCCTGAGGGTTAGGGCTTGTCCAGTGGCACAAAACCAGAAGCCAACTTCTAGAAATCGAAACAGAGTGGTCCAGAAGGCAAAGGGGACTTCACGCTTCTTGAGGTCAAGTCAGGGATGGATCATTCAGAGGGCTTATGTGGTTCTATCTCTCTGTGGATGCAAGAAGCCAAATAGGTCAATGCCATATTTTTTAAAATTCGGTTTTAATTTTTCTTCTAACAGCATTGTTATGTGGAAACAGTCTACAAGGAAAGTGACTGCACAAAGTAGTTCAAGTCAAAAGCAGGGAGATTGCCCAAATAGTTCAGTGGATTAAGGCACCTGCATAGGCAGACACAGGGGCCAGGGCATGGGAGTTTGAACTCCAGGCTTGCTGTGCCAGCCCCACACCCTGGGGCATGCTGAGGCTGTGATTGAGATGGGCATGGTGGTACGCACCTGTAATTCCAACACTTGGGAGGCTGTAAACAGGAGGATCAGTACAAGTTCGATCTATGCAGTGAGAGCCTGTACGCCCTGTACATGCTATTCTAAATACAAAAAAAAAAAAAAAAAAAAAAAAAAAAAAAAAAAAAAAAAAAAAAAAAAAAAAAAAAAAAAAAAAAAAAAAAAAAAAAAAAAAAAAAAAAAAAAAAAAAAAAAAAAAAAAAAAAAAAAAAAAAAAAGAGTCAAAAGCACTTTGGTCAAATAACTTAGGTATAAAGACCAAAGACCAAAAATGATTTAAAGCAGAGAACAACCAAACTGCATTTGATGTGTTCTATGCCCTGGAATATCTGACATTGTATGACACACTATAACGCACTGAATTGCTTATTGATACATACTAGAAAATCAAAATTATAATAGAGGTGTTTGATACTCAAATAAGACTGAGTGAAAAAACGCTACTTTTCCCATTGTAATGTAAAGTATGTCGTTAGTTAAAAGAAATTTCTATTTCAGTCTTTGCAAGACTTCTTTTTTCTTTTTAATTTTAAATAATCAATGTTACATATTTGGAGGATATCCTCCTGCTATGTAATATCTGACACTCCTGCATTCGCACACCCCCACACACACCCGCACACACTCAACAACGAGGCAACTGCCAAAAGGGTCTTGAATAGTGTTGTGTTAAGCAACATCTCGCTGAGCTAGCAGCTAAATAACCAGCCATACACACCCCTTTTGTATCATCAAGTAGTGCGCATTCTTAAAGTGATAATGGAACTAAATTTGGAGAGGACAGGCCCTTAAGTTTCAATTTATTTGTTTCTCAATCACAGTCTCAAACTGAAGGGAAAATTATGCTGCAGTTTGATAAATAAAACCCTATACACTCAAACACAAAATGCAAAATGAAAACTTTAAGAACTTCAAATAATCAAGGACCTTAGATTAATTCCATCAGTCTTTGGGAGGTTTTTGTTGTTGCGAATTTGTTGGAGAATTTAGTATGAAAGCACTCTAAGTAGTGTCTGATTATATCAGTGTCTCTATTTCCTTTTAGAACACACATCTGTTGTTGAGGGGGGTTTGCAGAGGGGAGAGTGAGGTTGTGGTTATTATGGAAATCCAGCAAAACCAAATATTTTAAACCAGATGAGGAGAAACGCACCAACAGTTGGCTCACAAATGTTGTAACGTTTTGCACACTCAAACTCCACGTCAGCTGTGGCAGCAAGCCTGGTGGCCGATGTTTTATCTGTTTCAAACATTGGATTGCTCTTGTTAGTGAAGTGACTGGAGATTGTTTTTTTTTCCCTTTATCCTCCCTCTCTCATTTTAATTGTTGTTACTCTGTTTTGCCTGAAAGCTGCAGTATCTCACTGTTCATTATTCCCTGTTCAGTCAAATCCTGTCCAAAATTAACTCCTTCTGTGCCATACAGATTTGCTGGCCTTTTGCTTATAAGATACACAAAATGGACCCCTGCGCTCTCTTTGAAAATGTTTGTGTATATATGTTATATAGATAACTCTTTTAATCAACTCAATGTTGGTTTGATTCGACTATCTTTCATTAACAGTGAAATTTTCTAAGTGGAAATATTTCCAATTATTCACAAGAAGTCCTGCTAAAATCCCTAAGATTTATCACATTTTAATACTCTATTAAGAGGACCTGGATCTGTATTGACTTGATTGCCTTTTTTTTCTTCTAGGTTAAATTGGAATTTCTAAAGGAGAGTCCTCAAAGTAAAACCATGACACAGGGAGGAAAATAACACTAACAGTCATTATTGCTGGGATCCTTGCTTCTCGGATCACCATCAGATTCCTGAGTATTCAACTTGAATTAAGGGCAGCCATCAGAAAAACCATAGAACTGGGAAAGTTGCTGTTATAAATTAATGACTATTTCCTGTGCGCAGTGGAGGAGCTGTTTGTACCACATTTTATTGTGATGTTTTATTCTTATTCAGTGCAACAGTAATTGGGTCTTAAACATGATAAAGTGTACTAAAGGCTGCTTTGGTTGTGGAGCTGCCTAGCGCAGGTCTTTAACTCTAGTTAAGGAAGGTTAATCAAAGCTAATGAATCTGTTTTATCCATTGCCATGAGTTTATATATATATAAAAATGTTCCAGAAGATGACTGAACCAAAATCCAGATTGATCAGCTATGAACACAGATACATTTTCAGTATAATAATTCTCCAAGCCCCTTTAATGGCCCAGGCAGGGTTCCTGGATGTTGAGCACGTATAAGTTCTATGGTTTTCTTATCTTTCAGTTGCTCTTTCTTGTTTGATTAAAAAATATGATTTAATGAAGCACAGGGGAGGAAAAGCAAGCCCACGTTACAGCCAGCAGTGTGAGAATATCATGAGACTGTTGCATTCAGAAGTTCAGAATAGCTCTGCTCTTTATGAAAGAATATGAGGAACCCCCTAATAAGGCCAATTCATTAGAACAAGTGTCTGTTACTGAATCACACCATGCAGGACCACAGGCATCCAAGCCAGCCAGTGAAGCAATTAAAGCTGCCTCTCTTCCAAACCCGGCTTGCCCACCAAATTCACCCACGACTTCTATTTTGGTTTCTTATTAGAAACAAGACTGAAAAATTCAGGTTCATGATTTCAGGCAGCAGAGGAGCAGTACATCTCCAGCTAAGGCATGCAAGATCATTTTACGCACTTGAAGGATAACTTAAAAGGAATCAAATTGGGCACGGCCTTCCTCGAGGGTGCTGGGGGCCAGCGGTGTGGCGAGACTACACCTTGCTTTACTGCCTCACTGTGTTTGAAAAGACTCTGAAAGAGAGACCAGGGGGATCCTCCTCTGGAATACCTGACTTTGCAGCGGTGGAGGGCTTTTCACGGCAACCGCGGCACTCACAGGACGCATGCGGCCCTGGTGACACCTCTCCTCAAGCCCTCTGGTGCTCTGTGGAGCTCTGGAATGAGATTCCTAGCAACTGTGGCTGGCAGGGAAAGCGCCCCGCCAACGGAGACAGAAAGAAGGAGTGGGAAGGCAGCTCAGGCGTCCCCTCCTGCTTGCTTTTAAGCCCAAGTAATATTTGTTCTTTGGGGGAAGGGTGTGAAAAACTACAGCCACACAGATAGAAAGCAAAGCAGAACCCAAAAAACCAGGGGGAGAAAAAAGTAAAAAAAAAAAAAAAAAAAAAAAAAAAAACAGGCTGCCGATGGAGTGGAGCTTTGGAAGGCCTACATCACAGGTTTCAAAAGCATCAATTTTTTTTTTTTTTTCATTCTCACAAACCACAACCCCCTTGATGAAAACTAGTTGCGAAATTCAGTGCCTGTTAGGCCTCAGCTAATTAGAAAAAATGGGCTTTCCCCCCCTTTTTCCTTTCTTTCTTTAGCACCTTTTCTTTCAAGCATTTAGTCTCAGGAGGGGAATCCGGGCTCTTGGCCGGGCTGTTTTGAAAACATGCCTTTGAATGCCTCTCCCTAATTCACGCCTTTTGTTTTTCAGCTTTTGTGTTTGCCAGTTTGACCATATAACGTTATACATCTGGTGTATAGCTTGTTGGGGCTTTTTTCTCCCAGGGATCCTATGCATTCCCTATAGGACCCTCCTGAACTTCAATTTGAGCGATCGTGTAGCATAAAGGGGCGAAGGAGAGCCCAGGAGCTGGGGAGGGCGGCGGGGGGCAGCCGAGGGGAGGGGGCTGGGGGCAGAGCGAGAAATGAGTGAAACATAAAAAAAAAAAAAAAAAAAGTTGAAAAGAATTCTTTTGGTCTCTTCTTTTCTTCTCACTGTTGCGACTGGACCCTGAGTCAGCCGGCCACAAGGCCTCGGTGGGAAAATGACGGGGCCACAGAATAGATAACTCATTGGAATTCTGGCAACATATTCGTAAATAAAACACAAGCGAGGAGGCGGGCCTGGGAGGGCAAGCGCTCCTGGGGAAGCAGGCGGGGCGGCTCTCTGCTCCTGCCTGGGCTGGAGGACATTTCAGGCCGGCACCTCCGCTCCCTGGTGCAAGGCAAGCCTAAGATGGTCAGAGGCTAGAAATTTGGAAGGTGCTGCCCAGACTTGTTCGGCAGAGCTCGTGCAGCTGGAGCTGTTTATTACTGCAGCGAGAAAGGTCCTCCTGCGAGCTGGGGAGTGCTGAACTAGGCCAGGCCGTCATGTTTCTGCAGAGCGCGGGTACTCTGTGCTTTGCTGTGCGCGTGGTGATATTTTTAGGGGGTGGTGGGTTTTAATGTCCAGGTCCTGAAGAAGTGCTGGCCCCAAGATTTAGTTTATATTTATCTCTCCCAGCTCTTATCTCCTATATTTTATCTTTGATAAAATAGCTTGAATACTTCTGGCAGAGATGGGATTTTCTCCCAGGTTTCCTGCTGTCCAGAGCTCCCAGGTTTCTCTGATGTTGCCAGCAGTGCAGAGTAATACGTCCGAGGTCCTCTCTACTCAATTTGCCCACCTGCAAAATGGACCTACCAGAGTCCTGAAGTCACAATTCTTAGTCTTCATATACCTTAAGCCTTTTTAATAGCGGGTTTATTTCAGATATGCAGTTCAGTTATACTATTTATATTTCTCTATAGTAATCTGTATTTATATCTATCTATCTATATCCCATTATAAATACACAGCTTATATTTTGGTGGTTGTGATTGTGTATGTTATCCCACTGCTCCAAAATCAGTGCAGTGCTTTTTGATTAAAATAAAACCTAGAATAAATAGAAAGACAATGTTTGTAGCAGTTGTTTCAGGCTAACACCAGTAGCTTTCTTTTTTCTTTACTGCTGAATAATTTCAAAGGCAGTACTAGGTAGGAAAGCAAAACAAACTCATTTTGGAGTAAAGCTTGTGAGTGATTTGTGGAGCAGAGGATGGGGGTGGGGAAAGAGTTGGTTTTAAATATAGAAATGGGGAAAATACAACAAAATCCACAGAACAGCTTAGAAGGTTCCGCAGCTTGCAGTGTAGAGTTTATTACAGATGTGATATAATTTGAGGAGATAAGTTTTTGAAAAAAATAGTTGAGGAAATTTCCCTGTGAGAAATTTCTGTGAGAAATCTTACTGAAAATAGCACTTTCCCCAATATGTCTGTAACTCAGGTTACCAGCTGATTAACCCCTTGATCAGATTTTGCAGGTGGAAATCTATCCCCCTGCCTGTCCCTAATCAATCCAGCTACCTGACCAAGAACCTGGTTAAGACAATTAAATTAGCAAAAGTTTGGAAGGAAATGATAAAATGTGTGTGCGTGTGTTCATGCGTGTGTGTGTGTGTGTGTGTGTGTGTTAAAGATGTTTAACTAAAAGTTTGCTGTTCCAATCATGTATAATTATACAACAGGTCAGTTTTCACAAATCTGTTTTCTTCCCCCATAAGCATTGATGAGGCCAGAAGAAACCGTGTGCTATTTAGCTATTGAGCCACACGCCATTCCCTTGGAAAAACAGCTTACCTTAGGAAAGTATTTTACTTCACAGAAAAAGGCTATGTATTTACTCTGAATTCCTTTCCTTGTAAGATTGTTGCGTGCTATTTTGTTTTTGTTTAAAGTGGTCTCAGAACTTGGAGAAATAAAATCATCTCAAATGAAACCAAAACAAAACTCCGAGGACTTGGGTTACAATTCTTAAATGAATTGTTTAGCTTCAAAATGTAAAACTGTCCCCGCAAGAATGTCACAAAGTGTAAGCACAGAAGGGTCCATATGTTACTGAAAACATTCTCTCTGTAACACCCAAAGACTACAAAATGAGTTGCCATCTTTATGTATATTATAATGTCTGTATTTATTATAGTTTTAAATGTGCTTAACCAATTGATACCACTTTCTAAAAGATTGCTTAGAGGAGCTGAAACTTCTAATATGTTCACATCCTCCTGTAGGTCACCAATCAAGATCTAAAGAAAAGTGTTCATGTTTCTGTGAAAACTAGCTTGCTTTCTTACTCAGAAAGCAGCTAAAATTAGAGATAAACTCAGTGGCAGGCAAAAGTTGCAAACTAAGAAAAACAAATTGCAGTTAGCTGATTAAAAAAATAACATTCTGTTGATTGACAAACACACTGTACATTTTACCTATTAACAGCTCTTACAGAACCAGGGGCTGCCAATAACAAACCTCGTTTCTGATGTCCCCAAGGTAATAATAATACACTCATTTGTCTGTATACCAGCTGGCCCTCTCCAGCAGTTTCTATTTGATTTTTACAGCAGGGAAGACTTATCTTTCTTTGCAAAGTAAAAAGGGGGGCCCCGGTGAAGTTAAGGAGTGCGGAGAGAAAACACATGGAAATTTAATGTGCAAGTTTCTTGTTGCAATAAAGCTGTTAGGTTTGGCATGAAGACTGTTATCAGATGGTTCCTTTGACATTACTTGAGCCTTTCAGTAAGTAAGACAAGCCTGAAGGATTAGGTTGTCAATTTCAGCCTGTCATCTTTGGGGACAGAAAAAAAGTTGCCTGCTTCTTTCTTTCTTTCTTTCTTTCTTTCTTTCTTTCTTTCTTTCTTTCTTTCTTTCTTTCTTTCTTTCTTTCTCTTTCTTTCTTTCTTTCTTTCTTTCTTTCTTTCTTTCTTTCTTTCTTTCTTTCTTTCTTTCTTTCTTTCTTTCTTTCTTTCCTCCCTTTCTGGTTATAACTTCCCTGCTTGTTTAGAGCTTTCAGACCACAGAAGAAGTAGTTAATAAGAGACAAACCCGACTCCACACTGATTCCCCCAAACTTAGCTTTTAAAGACAAGCGAGCCAACCAAGCTGTAAGGCTAATCACCCTGTGTGACTATGAATTTATCTAAAGGGGATTTCATGTGGAACCCTCGGAGCCCGCCGCCAAACGGATGACTGCACAGTTTAAGAAAGTTAGTGGGACTTCTCCAGTCAACTGTCAGAAGGCATAAAAGGGCTGGAACACGCTGACTTAAGCAAACAATATTTAGCCGTCTAAGGATACCATCAGGCCCAAGATTTTGCTTTGTTGGCACTGACAGGAAATATTGATACATATCAAGTGACACTCCTGATGTAGAAGGGGGGCTGTGTCTCCTGTTGGACTATCTCTATTTACAAAACTGTTCCATGCTTCCAACAAGCTGGGGGATAGGGAAAATGTCACAACCAGCTTCATCCTGGGGGCTTTCCCAACTTCCCTGGGAGTATAATTTCATGACCAAAAGCAATAAAGTTCTAAAATTACTTATTTTCAGAGGTGAAAAAGTAACTGGAATTTGAATTCACAAACTTTCCACATGTCCAGCTGACAGCCCCTGTCCGTGACCCCCCAAAAAATCCAGTAAGTTTATTAAAGTAAGAAATTTGTCAATGATTATGTTGTGATGAGGTTTTTCTTTGTTTCTTTGTTTGTTTTTCTCTTTAGAATATTCTAAACTATATTCAAACTATCTAGCAACGGATCTTGAAATGCAAATAGAAGTATCTAGCTAACAAGTGCAAAAATAGGTCCCAGGAGTTGAAACTCTATTTTTGTCAAAAAAAATAATAATGCTGTAATAACCCTACTGATTCATCCTATTTAATGTTTTAACTGCGTGGAAAAAAAACATAATGTCTTGTCCTGGGAAAATTTGACTGTGAACTCTGAGCTTTGTGCTGAAATTACCATAGTATAAGGGTTGAATTGGAGGGTTTCATTTAAAAGAAAAAAAAAGAGAAAGAAAAGAAACACAGCCACCCTACTTTATCAGAATACTCTAAACGTTCTGTCAGTAATGTTGTGCCGGAGGTGAAACCTTGAAGAGGCTAGGGTGGCAGTGTCGCTGAAACACCCTTTGGCAGTAGGCAGCGCTTCTAGAATCCTGATTGTACTACTAGAAAGAAAAGTGAGGGTTTTTCTTTTCTTTTTTCACAGCACAATAAACAAGGGAGACTGAAGAAAAGAACCTGCTTGTTCTGTGAAGAAGATCGCTTCCAGTTAAACAAAGAAATTTAGGGTCGTCTGCTTTTCATGAAAATCGCATACATATGGCCTTTGAAATTTGTCACTGAAGATAATTTTGCTCTGAGGTGAAATTCGCCAGTTTATGGTTTTTCAGCTGCAAGTCTCTGGCTTTTTCTCTTGGCCTGCAACCCAATATGAATGTATGATCACTAGCACAATAGTTAAACATCTGAGTCTTTTTGAAGTGCCTTCAATGCTACAGTGATGTGATGGTTCATTGCCTAGCAGTTTAGAAAGAACTCCCTTCTGCCCCCTAGTGGTTGAGATTAAAGTTTGATGATTGCTTCATAATAATGCCTTAATATTTTTCTTCATATTTTAAGGATATCATATAGTGTGGAAATGAGGAACGAATTTCTTCAGAATCAACGAAGTGTATGTTTGTATCTATTTCCTTGGAAAGCTGGGCTAGTTTTGTATTGCCTATACTGGTTCTGAATTCCTGGGCCCACAGGCCTGCGGCACTGGAAGACATGGAAGACAGGTGTTTCCAGCCCACTGGCTGTGCATTTGAAACAGGAACACTTCCGCACTGAATGGGCTATTTTGTAGGCCAAGGCATCACTTCTCACATGTTTTATGAGCCCGTTGTGCTTTGATAATGGTATATATCACTCCTAAAACCAGACATTGTTCTCAAAAGCAGTACGGCTCCTGGGAAAGTTCTGGAACTGCTTCGCAGAAGCTGTTAACCAACAAGTGGATTGTGTTGCCAAAACGATTAAAATACACACCTGCACACACACATGTTCAAGGAAGGCAGTGAGCAGGTACACTTGGTTGTTGCGGAACTTTCTATCTCTTCTCAGATGGCTATTTTTATACATTAGGCAATAAGAACAGTGTGCGCTAAGGATAGCAGAGGTTGCCGCGCAGGTCACTGCCCCTCATGCTGAAGATCATAAAGCAAGCCACATACGTACAACCTAGGCGAAGAATGGGTTTGTGATGCGGCAGGACATGAATTTGACGTGGGAAACGTTGATTGTGTGTAGTCTTCTCCTCTCACCCCCCAGCTCACTACAAAGTGGAAGGGATTTGTTTGAGCTTTCATCTGTCCTGCGTTTTGCTTTTATTGTTTTTCATTTTTTACCTTTCTACAGAATTCATATCCTGCGTGAAGCACACGGGATTGAACACTACATGGGGAATACAGGTTCCAACTACGATGTGTGTACTTCGATCCTGTGTGAGACAGATCACGTAAAAAGAGGAGGAAAGAGGAGCTCGGAAGAGAGGGCATGACAGTTGCGCCCCGCATGCTGTGTCTCCCTGCTTCTGGGCCTCCGCTGCTCTGTTGGCGCTGGACCGCAGGCAAGGAGCTCATTTATTGAATAAAGAGCCATTGAAATTCCGGCTGCAGTCATGTGCTCATTCCTTGGACCAGGAGTGGCTTCTTCCATAGCATATTTGATTTATAATCACTGTTTCACATCTCTGTGAGCAGTGTTAGCCACCAGGTTGCAGCAAGGGAGGCTTTGGACGGCCTCCTCTATTCAGACCAGCACCCTTCAGACTTGGTACATTGACACTGAAACGACATGACCACGTAATTATCCCAGAAGCATCCTGAGCTCTAGTGACCACTGAGCATCCAATAGTATTTTTTAAATAAAGCTTGCTGTTATTTATGTACTCTATCTTGAAAGACAAATGCTTTGCTTTAAAAGCATAGTCTCAGAAAAAGTGAATGCATGGCATAGCTTTGCTTATTCAGCAGCAAGGGAACATATCAGTTTCATGCGTTTTGCTAAACATTCCTCTGGGGGACTACACTATCCACATGGGGATGAAGATATATTCACTTATTGTCTTCTGGTCTTGTTCTTTAACCCCAACATTTGGAGCACCCCTAGCATGTGGAAGATCTTAAGTGGGAACCTACGAAGCGAAACTGGAAGTGGAGAAGAGACTGGTACAGGACAGGATTCTTTGCAGAGGACCCCAGTGAAGTGTCTCAACCTCATGAAGTCTAACTAGAGGAAAAGATTTGTCATCTTTGTTCACACAGCTAAAAGCTGATCATATCTGGGAGATGCCAGATGACTACATTTTGGTGTCCTAGAAATTATAGAACATCTTTTTTGCTGTGTGGCAGAATCAGAGGCTTTCTTTCTTTTCATGACAGAATTGAGCTGTCTGAAAGCAACTCAAAATATTGTGACTGGCTGACCTGTTGGCACATGCCTGGCACTCCAGCATTCCAGGAGGCTGAGGCAGACAGATTCCATGTTTGTACCCAGTCTGGGAAATTTGAGGACTTAGTGAGACTATGAATCAAAATATAAAAGGAGTTGGGATGTAGTTCTGTGCAAAGGCTTGTGGTGTAGTTATCAGTGCCACGAAAAAAAAAAAAAAACATAATCTTAAAGCTCTGGGGTCATGACACAAAAATCCTGATAAACAGCTGTACACAGTTAAATGAGATTTTGATAACTTTCTTTATTTTTACTCCCTTCCCTCCTTCCTTCCTAACTTCCTTCTATCCTCCCTTCTCATTGTTTCTCCTTTTGTGCCAATTACATGTGCATGGATTATCTATTTCCTTATAAGCTATCAGTGTACCTCCAGGATTTCCACAAACATCTAAAACGATGTCATTGAACATGGAGATGAAATGCAAAACATATACAGTGAATCATAATCACTTAATTAGTGAATTGATTGATTGATTGACTTTTGCCTTTTTGAAAGAGAGTCTCACTAGTTCAACCTGGCCTTGAACTCACTGTGTAGCCCAGGCTGGCCTTCACCTTGCATCGATCCTTCTTCCTCAGCCTCCCAAATGCAGAAATTATAGGCATGTACCACTATCTCTGGCCCACAATAATTTTATTTTATATTATTTTATAATATTTTATATTATGTTTATTATTATATTAATTATATTATATTATATTATATTATATTATATTATATTATATTATATTATATTATATTATATTAATTTTTGCAACACTGGGGATTGAAGTCAGGACCTTGCTCTTACCAAGCAGGCACTTACTCTACTGAGCTATCTCCCCAGCCCCACAATAATTTTAAACACCCAACTATTTGCAAATAAAGACAATCAGCTCCAACTCAGAAGAAATTGGTTACATTAAGGTGTACAGTTTTCCCTCATTGATATCCTTGTGATACTTGTTCTAAGAACCCTGAAGATACTAAAAGGTGAAGGTGCTCAAGTTGCTTATCTAAAATGGGGCCGTATCAGCAATAACTATGACTTATATTATGTTGTACACTTTAAATTATTTCTAGATGACTTATGACACCTAGAGTGATGTAAGTGTGATGCAGATTGGGGTGGCCCAGTGCTGTCTAGGGAGGGAAAGGCAAACGAGTCTGTGTTTGTTGAGTACAGATGCAGTTTGTTTCTGATTCTCTTCAGTTGGAGTAGTTGAATCTGTAGATTTCGAATGTGCAGGTACAGAAGACCAACTGTATTGATTTTGAAAGTTATGAGAGGTCATGTTTCAAATTCATTTATGAGTTGTCAAAACATTACTATGACACTCAGTGTCACCCATTGCTAAATGG
>PVKA01022808.1:0-12500 GCA_004027165.1 Ctenomys sociabilis | reverse complement strand
TGGTCTGAATATGTTGTTCTTACAAATTAACCCTACACACTTACAGACACTCTGTGTGCAAGAACAAGAAAAGTCCCCTAATATTTAGAATATGTGGCTTATGGAGAGGAGCAGTTGATCAGATGCCGCATATAGCACCAGAGTTCTGTGCTGGATGGTATTTTCCAAACCAGCTACAACCTACTTCTATCCAACATTTCCCTCTCCAAAATAAATCAGTTCAAGTATCATTTCTGATATGCTAATTTACTTTGGTCATAAATATCACACAAACTCTTTATAGAAAATCTGGGGCTGGCCAAATAGCTCAGAGAATTAAAGCTCCTGCAAGCAGGTGCAGGGGCTGGAGTTTAATCCCTGAGCCTACAGTGCCAACCCCATTCCCGGGGCTCCTTGAGATAGCAATTGAGACTGGGCATGGTGGCACATGCCTGTAATCCCAGTTCTTGGGGCACTGTAAACAGGCAGATCACTATGAGTCTGATCTAGTAGTGAGACCCTGAACACCCTGACCCTTTCCTAAAACAAAAGTACAAAATAAAAGGAAGAAAAGTGATTGAACTTGGGAGCCCGCCTATTACCTGTTTATGCAAATACACTCAGGCGCAAGATGCAGTGGTTCAATCCCACCTCGTCCTACATTACTAGACCCGCCCTTAAGGAGTGGGAGCCAGCCAAAAACCAAACTCAAACCAAAAAAAAAAAAAAAAAAAAAAAAATTGGAAAATACAAAAAGAAAAAGAAGTACTATAAAAAGGCAAGTTAGCTGTGGTATTAATAGATTTCTGGGCCAGGTGTGGTGACACATGATGTTAATCCTACCATATGGGAGGCTGAGGCAGGAAGAGCACAGGCTGTGCTTTGGAACTATTTTGAGGTCAACCTGGGTGACCCAGTGAAACACTGTTTAAAAAATAAGAAGGAAAAAACCAAAAATGTCATTTGGTAGAAGTTCTCTTTTCAAATGTGTTCAGTTATGTATTTTTACCTGCACAAGAATATGCAACTCACAGTAAGGATTTCAAAAATTTAGTACCAGAACTTGCTTCCTTGCACAATCCTTATAATGTATAAAAGGCTTTTGGGATAATTGCCTGTGTATTAGCTTTTTTTTCTGTACCTTTTAGGGAAGGGTCTACAGGGTGTTCAGGGTCTCACTACTAGATTGGACTCATAGTGATCTTACCTGTTCTCAGCCTCCCAAGAGCTGGGATTACAGGCATGTGCTACTTTGCCCAGCCTCAATTGCTGTCTCAGTGTGCCCAGGGGCAGGGCCAGCATGGAAAGCCTGGGGGATTGAACCCCCACCCCCTGTTCCTGCTTGTAGGTTCTTTATCTGCTGAGCTGTTTGGCTGGGCCTATAATTGTTGAGAGAATGAGAAAATAAGAATCAAGGATTTCCACTTCTGATCATATAGGATTCTTAGGTACTTTTTCTCAATGTATTAGTTTTTTTTTTTTTTTCTCAATAAGAAGTCTTGCTATATTTTTAAATTAAACTTATATACTTGGATCCAGTTGTGAAAAGAACTTTCTGGTTTCTGTAACTAAATTAATAATCAATTCTATCAATTTAATTTAAAAAGAAAAAATAAACTGAGGAAGCTAGTTAACAAATTCAAAACATATTGCAAGGTATACAATGTTCTCTGGATTTTTCTAATGAGTAAAACCCAAAGAAGCCCTCATATTATGCTGAGTCCCACCCAATCAGCTCTGTAGAGGCTGCTGGACAGCCTCATTCAGATGGGCTTGTTTTGACAGCCCCGTGGGTGTGTCTGATGCAGACTGGATAAGGGAAAACACTCCAGTAACTTGGAGAAAAGACCTGTTTTTTTTTTTTTTTTCCCAAGCCTGTATCAGACATGAGCCTCCAAATATATAGAAGGAAAGTTTGAAGGCTTTTTCAGTGTTACCACTGAAGGATGTTGTAAACATGCTCAAGTAGAACTCCTTGCTAAGAGTTACCAGGAAAACTGATAGAGTATGGAATAATCAGCAGAGGAGATAATGGATAAACAACAACTCCCTTTGGCTTGGAGCCTAGTCCGGAAGAGAAAAGCAGATTAGGAAAATCAGAGCTGGAGCCTTGACTGGTGTAGCCCTGTGGGTCACGGATGTGGCTCTGGGGTAAACCAGGAATGGCGGGTGCCAGCAAGCAGGTTGGATGCAGAAGCTGTGCATCCTGGGGAAGAGGGGGAAAGGCTTGTACCAGGAAAGCATAGGCTGGGCTGCTGAGGAAAGCAGTTGGGGCCACTGGGTCTGCAAGCACGAGGCCCTTCTGTAACCTTCCTTCTCTGCTAACTTGAGGTTTTATTTTCTTGCCCTCCAGTGGACCAGTGTGACACGGCTGTTAACCCCAAAGAGCTGCAGTGCCCCCAAAGTAACAAATAAGCAGCTGCAGTACCCAGCTCAGGCACTGAAATATTCAGTTAATTTTCATTTGCTTAATTTTAAATTTTTTAAAGTTTATTTTTTCAAGAAAATGAAAAATATTTTTTTAGAAAAAAGCACATTAGATATGATACAGAAATTCACTAAACAAAATGTTAGGAATTCAACAATGCTTATTATATTGCATAGTGTTGTCTTCAAATCAGGTGTTCAGGTTATCCAATATAAGTGTGCAAAATTGTTCAAAAAAATAAAAAGAAGAGAGAAAAAAATCTAAGTATTAACTGCTCCTTTCAATAGTACAGCAAAAATCAATAGCACAATTGTCCAAGCTATCCTGTGTGTGTGCATGTGTGTGTGTTTCTCTCTCTCTCTCTCTCTCTCTCTCTCTCTCTCTTTCTTTCTTTCTTTCTTTCTTTCTTTCTTCTTTTCATCTTTCCCTCATCCAAGTTGTTCCCTTGGAATAGATTCTTTCCTTTTCAAAGTATCTATTGTGCTTTTCATATTATATTTACTCTTCAATTTGCTTAATTTTTATTTCATCAGTTTTTCAATGTTTTTTCTCCCCCTCATGGTGTCCAGCACTTTGCTTTCTATCTACCTTCACTTCACTTGTTCTTGGTTTTAAAATCATGATAAGTGATGAGTAACTGTTTGCCAAAATAGTGTGCTTGGTGAAACACTGGAGTGTATTACATAACCACCTTTGTTTCAAAGGTATATACTGACTTGGAATTTAGTATATTGTGTATGATAAAAATGTAGTGAAGCCTAAGAATCTAGGAAAATACTTTATTCATGCTTGGTCCATAGAGGGTCAGTCAAGTAGCTCAGCAGATGAAAGCGTCTGCTTAGGCAGACACACTGGCCAGGAGTTCAATCCCTAAGTCTGTCTGTCTTGCCAGCACTGCCCCTGGGGCATGCTGAGCAGGTAACTGAGGCTGGGCCCATATGCCTGTAAACCCAGCACTTGGGAGGCTATAAACAGGAGGCTCACTATGAGTCCAAACTTTGCAGTGAGACCTGTACATCCTGATATATATATATATATATATATATTTAGTCCACAGATAAATGTGGCAGGTCTCTAAGTTGATGGGGAGTGTGATCCACTCTTTGAGCCCTTCCTCTGGGGTTCCATGCTGTGGGGAGGCATGAGATGGAGTTCACCAGCAAATGGGACTCCTTTCTGCTTCATCATTTTCCCCACACTGAATTTCCTATAACTGAGGAGATCCCCAAAGAGTGGGGGAATTATTTCCTAGTTTTTGCTGATTAATGAGCATGTAAGAGAACTTGGAACTTCATGTGCCTGCCCATGCTCCGGAACTGTGGGAGGCAGCTTGGAAGTGAGATCCTCTTCCGAATCAGTGCAAGCTATTTTGCTAATTCATTAGACATTTAAAGAAATAAAATGAAAGGTTAAATTGCAAGTTTTGGTCCCTGAGTCAAAGTCATTCAGTTTTGACAAAAGAATATAACTGTCTAATCCTATGCTTTCTTAATTGTTGCCTATAAACTCTTTTCAAACCTTGCCAATAGACATTTGTATGAGGATGGAAAGGGAAAGAAAGGACCAAGAAAAAAGTGGCCATCATCTATGAAAACCAGTAGATAAGTCTAATGCCTAATTGAAAGTAGCTATAGCAGTAACAATGATGGCAAATCAGTCGGGGATAGTAGTGAATTCCCCTCCCTTCTCGCCACCTTCCAGGATATCCTGTCTGGCTGCAGAAACAAAACATGGAAATGAATCAGTCGATAAAGGTTTCTCTCCCATTGAAGATGTTGGTGAATTTGGGGAAGTTGAACATTGAGATGGATGTTCATAATCTGTAGAGACCAGTCCCTCACCCTCCCTACTATGGGATGTAAACGTTTTACATGAGATAAAGAATGTCAGGCGATATGTAAAAGCATTTTATCCAGCTTTGATAAGAAACCACACCATCGGCTGACCTAAATATTTAGTGGTAATTTTTTCTACCACTGATAGTCAATATTATTTGACTGCTGCCCTAACACATGACTTCTGTTTTTCTTAGAACACAGAAAATTAACATCATAAAGGTCTCTTTTCATCTTTCTTTAAGGGAATATGGCTGGAGAATTAAGCAATAATTGTAACAAAGTGGAGCCACAGAAAAGAATCAGATTGTTGCATTCAAGGGAAATTCAGAGGTCATTCAAAAATTGTTACTATGATGTTTTTTCAGTTCAATGACATATTAGTTTGCTATTTAAAAACTTGCATTAAAAAATAAAGAGAACAACATGAATGAGAAATGAAAGGATTCTTACATTGGTGAGGTTGATATGACCTAGAAAAGGACCTGTGCTAGAATCAGGTTGATGGTCTTTATATCTAACCTTCTTGAGAAGGACGTTGAATTTGCCCCCAAGTGATAACAGAGTACTGTGCGTGCTGTTGTCATGTCAGAGTCCAGTTGGAAGGGCCATCAGAGATGAAATATTAAAAGAGAGAGGATGAAGAAAGATTTATGTAATGCTAATTTCAAGCAGCTTTCAAAGTTAATACTAGTCCAAATTTCCATGTCCAACTCTTTTTACCCAAGGACCATGTGGCTGGCTCTGCTCTGCGTGTCATTGTCATCAGCCACTTGTGTGACGTGCTGGCAGCAATTCAATAGTAAAGCATGTGTATTCTGTACTGTGCACTTGGGGGCCTGTGGGCAGTGAGTGATGATGTAAATAGAAAAAAAAATAAGAAGTCCAAGTGTAACCTTCACCCTTGTGGCAGGCTACCTAGGTGTCCTCGCAGGCTCCCGACATGGGCACGCGGAGAGGCCACCCAAACTGCTGATAATGTTCCCTGACCCTTCCAAAGCAACTGGGAGCCTTAATGATTTTGTTTTCGGATTTTGGAACTGAACTGTGCAGGGCTTGCTTCCAATCCTGGGTGGTGCTGAGAAAACTCGGCTGGCCCAGAATTTGGCTGGGACCACCAGATGTGTTTCATGTGCGGGCCTTTTCCCATAATCTGACCAGCATGGTTTATGAATGTTGTGGGGAGCAGAAAGCAGGTCCCAAAGGTTGAAGAAGGGCCATGCCCTGCTCAGCTAAGAGACCACACAGCCGTCCTCTCTCCCCTCTGAGAATTTATAGTTAGAAAACCACACTGCCCCGCTCCATCGGAAGCCGTGGGTGAGCGTGGAAAAAGCCCGGGACCCAAATTGCATCTTACAGCTGAGAAAGCCTTACTCTTGGAAAAGCTGGAAAATAAATAAATAAAAGGAAAAAATCCAAATGGGATCGCTCTTCAAACACACAAATGATCTTATGTTAACAGTTGGGATTAAACAGCTGTCTCGTGGTTATGCGATCGTAACAGATGCCGTGTGCGAACGTTTCCTGCTAGCTTTGTTTTCCTTATTGCTGTTTGCGCAGTTCATTGGGCTGAATTCCGCTTAAGGGATACAGGTTTTTATTATCCTTCTGTGCTGTACAGGCAGCTTCATCATCTCTTTAAGAGGAAAGGGGGTGTGTGAGAGGGAGAGATGGAAAGGAAATGGAGGGTGGGCTCTTCAGTGTCACATTGGAAATGATGTTATATTGATGAAATTCCAACAGGCTGCTTTATGACCACTTTGCTACTAAAGTTATCCCCAGCCCCTCCCCTGTCTTCATCCTACTGCAGTTTGTGTGGCTGGAAGAGAAATTTTAGAACATAGAGAGGGATTGTGGGTTTTGAGGTTTTTGTTTTATTTTGTTTTCATTTTTGTATGATTGATGGATTACAATGCTGAAATGTTCCTATGTATTCTCTCTTCTCCTCATACCTTTTGAAATAGACTGTAAGGGCTGGTTTTCATTTATTTTTCCTAGAAATTTCATTCCATCCTAGAAGCTGGGATTACCACCCTCATGTCAGCAGAGTGTGGTCGGGACTTCTCATTATTTTCATCCAGAACTTCAAACCCAAAAGCTCGTTTTGGCTGGAATTACTCTACTTATTCAAAGCAAAGTTTCTGCCTGGCTAAAATTCTTCTGCCAGAACTCATAACATAAGGTGCCTACCCAGAGATCTGACTCTATAACTCATATTGTGAATTTTTAAAGAGATGGTGAAATGGCAGAAATGATGTTCCAAGAGGAAGCTGAGATCAGGGCTCCTGGCCTGAGTTCTGCCTGCGCCTCTGTTTCCTTTGGGATCTCGTTTCGCATCCATAAAAGGTGATCCTCATGCACTCTGACATAGGTTCACTGACCCCTGGAGCCTCTGTGCCTTTGGAAATCTCTGATGGGGCAGCGGGGAGCGGATGTGATTGCTTAGTACCTTGCCTTAAGCATCTCACCTTGTGAGTAGAACACCGTACCGTGGCGACAATTCTACTTCTTTACTGTAGGGGAGGTTGCAGTAGCACACACACATAGGAAACCAAACTTCACTTGCCTTTTGTTCTCATTCAGAAATAAGTTTAGATAATTACTTAGGGGTCTTCCTAGTTCACAGTATAAAACACCCCTTCTCTGAGAAGCTGCCAATGCAATATTTCTATTTTAGACATATTTCAAAGAAACTTCATGCAAATTTAGTGCCTCAGCATATCGACATTCCTGAAACTACTTTCCTAGTCTTACAGAAAAAAAGCCAATCAAATCCATTCTTTTTTACTTTTTCTTCTATATTTCAGGGAAGGGTCTGGAGGGCATTCAGGGTCTCACTACTAGATTGGACTCAGTGAGTCTCCGGTTTACAGCCTCCCAAATACTAGGATTTCAAGGATGTACCACCATGTCCAGTCTCAGTTGCTGAATGCATCCTAGGGTTGGAGCCAGCTCAGCAGGCCTGGAGATCGAGTCCCTGGTCCCTGCACCTGCTTGCAGGCACTTTAATCTGCTGAGCTATTTGGCCGGCCCTCAAATCCATTTTGAAGTGAGCCCTATATCTAAGTTTCCCAAATTTGTACAAGTTATGAGTGGTAGAACTCATACTTGCACTCATAGTATGCACCAATGGCCACATCCTACATCACCCAGGAAGGGGTCTGTCCACCCATAGGCATCTGCTGTGGGTGGTGATGTGTTTTTAGTTGGGTTAGTATATCTTGGTGTTGGTGCTTGCTGTCCAATGTGAGGCAGCCTCTACGGGTTCTAAATAAGGACAAGCAAGTGTTACAATGTTCTTTCAGTCAATATATAATACTCTAGGATTACAGGAAAATGTTTTTCATGAGCCCAAAAGGACTGCATGTCAGGTCCAGTTGTACAGTCAAACCTGAATCAACCTCAGAACCAAAGATCTTTCTAAGGTAGATCTGTAGGTGGCTGGAAGAACTTAAGACATCACTTCACACCCACTGGACTGGCCATTGGAGAAATAAAAACCAGAAACTGACTAGCACTGCTGAGGCTGGGGAGCAACTGAATATTCTGTGCCCTGTGAGAGCATAAGATGGTACGACTGACAGAGAAAAGGGAACGATCATATGATTTAGCAGCTTCACATCCAGGTAGATAGATACCCTAAAGAGCCGAAAGCAGAATCTTGTCTAGATATCTTGCAACCAAGTTAGCGGTGCCATGATTCATCATTGCTGAAGTGTGGCAGCTACCCCAGATAGATGAATGGCTAAGTGAAATGTGTCCTACAAATATGCTTTAGTCAGTTTGAGTTACCATAACAGAACACTATAGTCTGGGGGAACTATAAGCAAGAAAAATTCATTTATTTCAGTTCTGGGGACTGGAAAGCTGACAGCATAGCTGCGTTTAAGTACAGGACCTCCCCCCACATGGGAAGTTGCTGCCTTCTTCCTGTAGAAACAGTGCTGGCTGGCTCTCTTCTTATCAGGGTGATACCTCACTCACTTAAGAACAGCCCCACCTCCAAGCCACTGCATTCAGCTAAGGGTTTCAACAGATGATTGTCAAAAATTCAAATGTTCATGGTATTTCCACAGAAAGTAGAATATTATCCAGCCATAAAAAGTGATAGTCCTGGTTCATGCCACAATATAGACAAACCTCAAGGGTCTGATACTAAGTGAAATAGTCATGAAAAAGACAAATATTATGGCAATTCTCATAAGAGGTACGTAGGGTAGTCAAACTCATGCAGACAGATAAGAAAATGGTGGCTTGTATGGTTTAGCATATAATGCATTAGAATTTCTATTTTGAAATATTGAAAATAATTCACATGTTGACTGGCACTGATAGTTGTAGAGCAGTATGAATGGACTTAATTTCACTGAACTGTACCTTAAAGTGGTTAAGGTACTGCATTTCTCTTTATGTGAATCATACTGCTATGAAAATAAACCAGATAGCCACTGCTTACAAAGAGTGCAGCGGTCAGGGGTTTGATCCCTGGCATGTCATATGCCAGCTTTGCCCCTGGGGTACACTGAGATGGCAATTGAGACTGGGAGCAGGAGTATGAGCCTGTCATCTCCGTGCTTGGGAGCCTGAAAACAGGAGGATCAGTACTAGTCCAATCTGTGTAGTGAGACCCCGTAGACCCTGCAGACCTGCTACTAAATACATTTAAAAAAAAAAGAAGAAGAAAGAAAGAAAATAAACCAGAAAAGCAAGACAGAGCCAAGGGCCACTAGTGCTACCTGGGGTCTAGAAGGTGCCCTTATCACACCGTGCTGCCCCTTGCACATTCGTTGAGCATGATGCACACTCAGCTTTTAGGTGTAATTGAGAATCCAAACACCACAGTGTGTGCAGATTCAGCAGCTGCAGAAGTAGAAATCAGACCATCAGAGAGGTGTGATTTTCTCTTGATGAAAAAAAAAACTATCCCAAATCTTCATTTTTGTTCTTTTAAATTTGATACCAATTAAAATGCAAATCTTTCCAGAGAGCATGTTTTAAGCATTTTCATCTCTGAATGAAGTTTAGATCCTTTAATCTTCTCTCTCTTCTTTAAAACAAAGCTTTTTCTTAATTATAAAAGCAACAAACAAAAAAGGTTAATAGCTAATGCATATCAAGAGCTTTCATAGACTATTAAGATAGACATGAGCAATCTAACAGAAGAGGAAACGTGGCCATAAGGAAACACAAGAACCAAGCCAGGAGCACCCACAGGAAGTGCAAGATGGGGCATCTTGCTTGGCAGTAGGACCATGGCAAAAACAGTATAGTGCCACACCACTCTACTCTCAATGAGCTGGCAAGATGATGTGAAAACACATGAGTGATGTCCGCTGTCTCAAGGACTATGCAGTAAGGGGATGCACTCATGAGTAGCTTGTAAGACTACAAGGACACTTTGCTTCTCGGAAATATTATCTGATATCATGTTAAACATAAACATTAATATTCTCCCACTCAACAGTCCTACTCCTAGCAGTCCACCTCAAGAAATAAAATCATCTTGCACCTAGGAAATACATAAATACATATGTGTAAAAAAGTTTGCGGTAGCATTCCTTACAGCGCCACACAAAAAGTGAAAGCAATATGTTATGTTCCTGTCATAAAATATTACGCAACTACTGAAAAGAAAGTCATATCATGGACTTAGGTGGAATTCCATGAAGAACAGAGTTTAAAAGAAACACATATGTGGGAAGCAGAGCTCATTTTTAGGAAAAAACAAGTATCACATACACACACATATGCACACACACACATGCAGGGTAATGTGCACAGGAATGTATATTCTTGAAGATGTGAAGAAGGATTTTTCACTCAGGGATTCATGTTATTTCCCTATTGAGAATGGGGTTGATAGGACGGGAGAGAGAGGAAAAGAGGAAGGTGTGTTTATAAGCTGAAAACAGAATGAAAAAGAGATGTCACCACATGTGAGCATTTTCTTCTTGCATTTCTTCATTTCTACATGTGGGTATATTATCAGGTGTTATATTAAATTTTTATGCCTGTATCTTTGCATTCATTCCATAATGTTTACCTTCCTTGTATGGAGTTGATATACGCACATAACTCATCTTAATTTGTTCTTAATCCTCTTTCCTTTCTGTTCCTTCCACTTTGTCCATCTCTTGATCTCCTCAGTTGAGAAAGATCTTCCTACTTCCTATTACCTACCGTTTATTTTTCAAGTAATACATAATTTGGGATTCTCTTATGAAAGGAAGCAGGTGATATTCAATGTTGTGTGTCTGATTTATTTCACTTAGCATTATGGTCTCAACATGCATCCATTTTTCTTACAAATGACTCCTGTTTATCCTTCTTTATGCCAGGGTAATACTCTGTTGTACTTAGATAACACATTTTATTTACTCCTTTCTTTGTTATGATTACGACTCATGCTGTTATACACATAAACACACATGATCGTCTTTCTCCTGTTCATCAGCATTCTTCAGTGTGAAGAAATATCTGGAATAAGGAGGCAGAATCTATTTATGATTTCAGAGGTGTTGTCCATGATTTTGTGGCCCTACTGCATTGGTTCTGGGGCAGCACAGTGCACCTGGAAGAAACACATGGTGTGGGAGCTCTACACACCCAACCGTGGCCGGGAATCAGAGAAAGAGACAAAGTGGTAGGGGTCTGGCATTGCCTTCAGGGACACCTGTGCCATGACTCTGCCCTGTTCCACTCAGAAGTGCCTCAATGTTCTACCTGCTCCAATCATGCCACAGATTGGCTACTGAGTGCTCAACACAGTGAACTTTGGGGAGAGATCTCTGAAGTGAAGGAGTCCTTCAAGATTACTTTTTAAGACTCTACCTAGGACAAAATGTTTTTCTTATTCTTAGGACAATTAGATTTTCCAGAGTTAAAAAAAAAAAAAAAACCTTAAAATCAGTAACATATTCAAAATGAGTTTTGATGATGACAATAATTCACTTGGGAATTTCCTTGGGAATTAAGTTCTTCTTGCTGCTCTTGGCATCTCTTCTTGGAAGTGACGGTGGCAGGTTAGGCATAGTTCATAGCTAGTTTAGCACCCTGTCCAGAGAGTGTAACTGGTACGACCATCTGAAGCAAGATTTGTATCAGAATGACATTAGTCATTGTTCTGGCAACCCAATACAACTAAGTGGTGCCACACAAAACTCATTTGCTGTTTCTAGGAAATATGTCAGCGAAAAGCAGCTTGGGAAAGCAATGTAAGGCTAATTCTCATATTCTGGTATCGGGACTAACCTCACAATGTATAATCATTACCTTATTTTCCTAATTTGCACTTTTAAAATAGGAAACCAGTTTTTGAAAATGAACACAGGGACTATTTTAATCCATGTAGATTGAACCCCTAACAACTTGCTTCTTCTGTCCGTGGTCCGATAGCTACATCTGAATTTCTTTTCCAGCATCTAAGCTCATAAATGAAATCTGCATATAACTTGAAAATGTACTGTCAAGTGTTTTTATACCAGATGGAACCAGATTAATCATGACGTGGATGAATTACCACTGAATGCCAAAGACCTAGGTAAGTTCATCTTCATTCCAGTGGAAACAGTGGAGTTCAGTTCATTTTAAATATTTTTTTTTCTTCTTCATGTTCTGTATGGACTTAGAGTTTAGTATGTCAACACTTGATGGAAAAATACATGTTCCATGTTATGCCTATGCTGTCTGATATTTAGACTAACAGTGTGGGTAAACAGAACTGCATATGTTGCAGGGTAATAATAAACTTCTCTTCTGGAGGGTTAACAACCCAAGTTTGCAGATCGAAAAATGGAGAAAAAGAAAGGCTTCAAGGTCAGCCAACATTTTGGCCCTAGCCTTTCAAGGTCAGCAAGGACTAAGGACATAGGAAAATTTGTAATGTAACATCATGGAACTCAGTAGTTCCACAAATTTTCTGATCAAGATTATGGGGCCACAGAAGAATGTGACTGATGATGTATAGTGTGCCTAAGGGAGAGTCACATGGCGAGAAAACATTCTCTCAGGCTTCCACAGAAAGCAAATTGGTCAAGCAATGGCCGTGACTCATCCACAAGGCTGACACTGACAAGGGATCTACAAAGTGTGATACAGGGTTACAGCATAAACCCTGAGGGTACCTGACAGACCTTATCTGATAAAAAAGTTATATTTTTGTTATATAGGTCTTGCTTTAACTTGGTCTTAACAATACAGCAGAAAAATATAAAAAATGGAGGTATATAAAGTCATATTAATATAATGAGCTGTGAATG
>PVKA01022807.1:0-36483 GCA_004027165.1 Ctenomys sociabilis | reverse complement strand
TTTTGTCTTTTTGAGACAGGGTCTCGCTATGCAGTTCAGGCTGGCTTTAAGCTCACTTTGTAGCTCAGGCTGGTCTCGAACTCACAACAATCCTCCTGCCTCAGCCTCCTGAGTGCTGGGATTACAAGCATGCGCCACCACGCCCGGCTTCCTCATATATATTAATAAATAGTTTAAGTATCAGAGACTCAAATTTTTAACACATTGTGAACTTTATGCAAGACACTTGTTTGTTTTTTTCTTTTCATTAACTTTACTGAGGACCAATAATTATATAATGTATTAAAAATTGTAGACAAATACTGAAATGTGAAAGATATTGGATGTAGATGGAATGAATTTTAGAGAAATATTTCTGAAATGGATACATAGCATGAGATTAATAATAGATTGCATATTGTAAATAAATTCTTTACAAACTTAAATTAATATAACAAGAAAAACTGTCCAAAATACAAATGAAGGACCTGGAGACATAGCTCAGTAAAATAAGCACTTACCTGGCAAGTGCAGGTTCCTGAAAGATGCTTGTTTCAACATCCATTTAAACTATATATTGAATATCAGTTATTTGCTGAAGAAATATATATATTTACATCACAGCTGTAGAATAAAAACTCCTTTAAGACACCATAATTTGTAAAAGCCTGGACATAATGAATCTGATTATTCATTTTGTTTTTCAAAATGAAAGTGTGTTTTGCATAGAATTTTTATTTCCCAGTTAGATCCAGTCTGAATTTTCTTTTCTATTATAACTCAGAGATGGCTATTAATTTGACATTCTATAAAGCTGACTCACTTTCATGAATCAGCACTATGGTTTATCTATTTTCTTTAATAGCACACATCAAGAAATTTCAAAGTAATAAAAGCCAGATGATAATTATAACTTTGTTCATGCAACTGCTTGCCCTAAATTCAAATTTTGTATATTATCTTTTCTCTTCAGGAGTACTAATTATATGGAATTTTCTAAGAATCATTTAGTTATAATTCGTATGTATCAAACCTCAGCTATTGAACTGTTTACATAGCAATATTCTCATAACTCTTTGATAATGTATCTGTTTGTAGCTCAGGCTGGTCTCAAACTCACAACAATCCTCCTGCCTCAACCTCCCCAGTGATAGGATTACAGGCATGCACCACCACGCCCTGCACTTATTGCTATTCTAGTTCCTTTATACTCAGTTGTATGGCAGAAAAGAGCAGTAGAAGTTTCCTGTGCTTAAAAGATATTTATCACTTCTAACACAACCAAGAATGCACATTTTATGAGAACACAAAACATTGTAAAAAACAAAGTATGATTATTCTTTAATGACCATAATAATAGAATACATTTCCTGAAAAATTACATCTCTAAATTTCAGTCAAAAAATGATAATTTTCAATAAATAAGGTGACATTAACTTATTTGAATACTGTACCAATAAGTAGTGATGTTCTTTAAACAAATACTAAAGTATGACATAATCTCTTAGCAATGATTCCCAAGGAAAAATATAACTCATACTTGTTTTAGAGATGAATTTATCAATACAAAATTAAGGTTCCAGGGATTCTGTTTCTTCGTATTAATTTTCTTTTTCCAATACTATTCAAACCATCTCATTTTGCAGTCTTGAAAATAAATTACTCATTTAATCATCATCAGTTGACTATGATCTGGACAACTGAAACACAAGAGGTGTGTGAAATCCTTGATAGTTTCCATCGAAGAAAATGATTGTCTTTTCTACATTTTGGTGATAGAAATGTAGGGATAACGTGAAGCTGAATAGTCAGTGTATAGTCAGTGAAGGGAGCAGAACACGTACACACATGTATTGTGCTACACATCAATAAACATCATTTTAAATTCGTTGATACAATTTTGAGCAAAATGACACAGGATATTGAAATTCCTGACCTGACCTGGATGAATTTGTGTTCTCTAAAAACCGAAGAATGAATTTTAGGAACAAACGGAGTTTGAGGAAGAGGCTTTATTGGATAGAAAAGCTTCTGTTGGAGAGGGACAGAAGGGGACCCAAGCAGGTTGCCCCGGAGGTTCTCTTTCAGGTTATTCTTACAGGGCAAAATCACTTGAGGCTAAGGAACTGGCTTAGGTGATCAAGAGGTGGGACAAAACTATGGTCAACCAATGGGATTACAAGCACCTTGCTCAGGTAAAATTGATTAAGTTCAAGAACAAATAGGGAGTCGAGTCACATAGCAAGTGCACATGAATGTGGGACAGGGTCTCTTCCTGTTGGGGGTAGGGCTAGTGACTCAATAGAGCTCTTCCAAGGTGACTGATATTTATCTAGAATACCAATCTTTGACGCCCCTCCCTAGGGAAGTATGTAGCTGTGTTTCCTCTTCCTCTTGGTCTTGAGGTGTGGCCCATATGGAGTGACTGTTTCTTCCAAGTTGCAAAGTCACCTTGCCTTCCATCTTATCTCCTTGAGGGCTTTGCCCTGTCTGACTGCCTAGAATATTTCTATCTAACTCAGCTGCCTACAACAAAAATACGCAAAAATATTCAATGGGACATTTAAAAAAATATCTACAGAAGAAACACTGGGGACAAACCTTTGTTTTCAGTCACAAATTACTTAAAAATGTGCTAATATAGGAGAACTAGGAAGGTCAGCTTCATCCAGTGGCATCTAAAATCCCTTTGCTTCTGTTCTTTTTGAAACCAAGTGTCTCTACAGTCTGGGGATGGAGCAAGACAGAACAGCTGTGACAGGCGGTGTGTAATCTCCAACATAAAACACACACCACCTCAGCAAGCTGCTGTCATTCCAAAGAACTAACCTATCCTCTAAAGTCCCATTCCTAAAACAACCAACAGAAAGCAATCAATTCATAGGGGCCTTCATGGTGGATAAAGCACACCCCTACCATACTTTTCTAATGCAAATATGTATTTTAGCATAGTGGTTGTAGCTATGCATCTCAGCACCCAGCCTTGGAGAGCCAGGAATCAGTCTCCATCGTTACCCACTTGAAAGATCAGCAAGATGTATACACAGGTGAGTTTTGCCTAAATTATGTGCCATTTTTTTTTTTCTGATTTTAAAAGAAAAATTTTATTTTATTTATTTTTTTATTTTACTGAAGTACAAATAGCAATGAGACAGTTTCAAGACACAGGACAGATTCAATAAATTAATACATTGCAAACTGTTTTCATAATGTTTTGGTATCATACAAGGTGCATACATGATATACTTACAAACATTATTACAGCAGATGTGTCTTATCAATAAATTAAGAGAGTGTAGCTGTTTACTTATCCTATTTTTTATAGCTGAATTATATCACAAATTCAATAATTAATACTTTCTCCCTTGTTATTTTCCTAGTGGTTGTCCATAGTATCCTAACTATGTGTGTTTATACACACACACATCATGATTCTTCCTTTGTATACCCCTTTTTTTGTCTAGACCTGTCCAAAATGGGCACTCCATTGTCATTCAACCAATTTAGGCACCTGAACTCGGCCACACAGTCCAACACAGTCCATATGTGTCACATTAATGTTATACTTCTGTGTATTCATTACATTTTAGCAAATATCTTCTTTTGATTTTTCTTGCAAAATTAGCCCAGTTCAGCACAGTGTCATATAAAAACCCACTTTTAAAACCTCGGGAGGAGGTTGAAAGTGAGCGAGCAGGTAATTTCTCTAATGATGATGGCTTGGATCATGTAAGCCAAAGAAGTTAGGAGCCAGCGCAATTAGCTCAGTGGACTAAAGTGTCTGCTTAAACAAACTTAAGCAAGTGCAGGGACTGGTTCCATCCCTGACACCACATGCAGTGCCAGCTCCGCCTCCAGGGCTGGCTGAACAGGCCACAGAGTCCCATCATAGTGGAACACACCTGCAAATGGGGGAGGCTGAAGACAGGAGAATCACTGTGAGTCTGAGTTGCATCGGGAGACCCTGTAATAACCAAATACATTTTTTAAAAAAGAAGAAGCTAGCAAGATATAACAGAGAAGTATAGAACGACCTCTTGATTCAGATGTGGAAGAAAATGGGATGTACATAAATATGTGACTAGCCAAAACCCTGCAAAATGGTTACATGTAAAGATCCAACAATGTTGGAAAGATCCAACAATGTTGGAAAGATCCAACAATGTTATTAGGTCAGATAAAGTTTCTTGCTGTGGTGAAACTCATTGTACAGAATGTCGACACTGGGATTTAATGTTGGACATTGTACTGGACGATGTGCTCTAAGACATTTTGAAATACACTAATATCTAAAAACAAGTAAAGCATTCTATATGTAATGTTAGTAACACTGAAAAATATGTTTTCCATGACACTCCACTAAAAGGCTTTATACAGGACTTTACCATTTGAGTCATCAAAATCTACAGGACTTATGGAAAGTGATAGGGCTTTAAAATGTTTTAGAAAAATAATGACACTCAAGAGATTTGATTTCTTTTAAAATTTGCTTTATTTTGGAAGACAGAAAGACCCACCAAGAAAGAAATAATCTGACAATGTGGCTGCTATTTGCTTATGTTTTGAAAGCCTTTTTGAAAGCTTCAAACTGTCAGGCAATTTATACACCACCTGAAAACATGAAAATTGACCAAAAAAAGTTCATGTCATTGTGTGGTTTGTGAAGGTTTCAGTAATATATGTCAAATCAAACTTCACAATGTGCTACAAAAATGCATGTCCTGGGCAATAAGATATTTTATACCTGAAACATAAAAATTTAACTTAGAATTCAGCCACTAGGTCTCTCTCTCTCTCTCTCTCTCTCTCTCTCTCTCTCTCTCTCTCTCTCTCTAATTTGTGGTACCATGGATAAAAACTCAGAACCTTGTTCTTGCCAGGCAAGCTCTTGTTCCACTGAGCTATTTCCCAAACCCTAGGTCTTTATTTGGCCAGTAATCATGGATATATGCTGGAAATAGTTGTATTGTACCTATTTCAAAGTGAAACTCAAATGTCACATTCTAAAATGTATTCACTAGTAACCCCATTCATGTTAGATTTGGAAAAAACAAAACAAAGTTACAAACGAATAAAAGGCCCACAGCTGACCAGCAAGGTAATTATTCACATAAATACAGCAGAGACTCCAAAATGAATGCTATAAGTAAGCAACTGAATAAAGCACAGGACAAACTTTGTACTTTAAAAGACAGAAAATTGAAGAAAAGCAAAGTAGTATTGACACTGTCAATAAAATGAGATAAAATTGATTGTGAGACTCGACGTGATTGCCCATGCATGTAATACCAACACCGAGGATGCTGAGACAGGATGTCCTATGAATTTAAGGTCAGCCTGCACTATCTAGTGAGTTTAAGACTGGCTTGGACCTCATAGTGAGACTCTGTCTCAAACAAACAAATAACAAAGGTGATGAATCCTCAATACTAATCAAGCCAGAAAGTGTTGCACTTTACAGAAAGTAAAATAAAGACTAAGTAGATGATGTTGACAAGTTATTCAGCAACTATGATTATATTCAAAATTTAAACTATTCGCTAATTATTGTGTTTCTCTATACCCTAAACGAATCAGGCATAAACAGTTTCGTAGAGTGTACAAAGAAAATAACAGGCACAAAGTATCACAGAGAAAATTTTTAAATCATTCATACTTGAATTGATAAATGACCAATTATAAGAGGGGAAGACCAATACGTGGCTGTCCAAGCAGCTGTGAGAAAGAATTCTGAAGCAGACCAATGACCTGATGGGTGAAGCACTGTAGGAACTTCCTATGGGAATAGAAAGACCAGCAAGGCATCAGGTGTGTTCTACCGATGAAGATAGGAAAATAAAACACAGGTGCTATCAGTGTAAGCCACACACATATGAGACACACTGCTCTCATGTGTGAAAACTGCCTTCCATGTGATAATGAGAGAAAAGATTTTTTTTGTGGTCGATTTTCATTTATATTGTAGTTCACTGAGAAATTCTTGCCTGTTGTAGTTTTTAGATTTAGTAAGCAAACTGTTGATGCACAAAGTGTTGTCTGTTTCAGTCAGTACATATTTGATGCATTATTTTATTGCTACTTCATTCTCCTGCTAAGTCCATGTTGCATAATATCATAGGAATACCCAAAAGAGCTTCAAAAGAAGGAAAAGGAGGAAAAAAAGGAAGATGAAAAAGGAAGACAAGAGAGGTGACAAGCCCCATGCACCTCCGGCAAGAGCCCTCCAGAGGATAGTGTTTGTGAATACAATTTCATGTCTGGACCTTGTACAACAAATAAGCACTAAGAAAACAATATGCAATGTATTAATTATTGAATCTGTTTAATTAATTTGATTTGAAACTATCTCATTGTTATTTGTTTTTCAATAAAATTATGAAAAAAATAAACAAATAGCGTATTTTAAAAAAAGAGAGAGAGAGAGGTGACGAGGGTGGCCTAACAGGAAAGGCTGTCAGCACAAGCAAGACTTGTGTATTTAGGAACATGTTGTCTGTGCTCACATGGTCAAGGCTGTCTTAGGATATGATAATTGAAACAAGGATCATTTATGTGTTCCTGTCCTGCTTGTATTTTTCTATAGTTCACCATGGAATTTATTTTGCTCTTGGATTTTAGTTCTTGCAATTAGGTAAATAGTGGGTGTTAAAATGTTGATATTTATTCTAAACACTCATTACATGTTGAAATGTAATATTTTATTTTATTGATTTTTTTCTGTTAAGCATATATGGTATAACATAATTAAATTTATAAAAATAAATTAATAACTCATCAATAGAAATACTCCTAAAAATAAATGTATTATAAAACTTCCCAATGAGCCTTGCAAAAATCTATTTAATGAGTATTCAATAATTTGAATGTACATTATTTTGGCAAATTTCTGGGTTGCAATATGAATTTTATGAAAATTTCCATTCATTCTGAATGAATTTTTTATCAGTCAATAACTACCACATGCTCTGACTTAGTTTTAGTTTTAGTTTTACTCAACATAGAATACATAAATATTTCTGAAAGTAACTCTGACAGAGAAGATTACATTTAGATTTGCTTGCTATTTCCAGTCAAATTCTGGATGTGATTGATTGATTGATTGATTTCCTTGCTTATTGAAACATAGTCTTTCTCCATAGCTCTGGCTGGCCATAAGCTCACTTTGTAGCCCAGGCTGACAGTGAACTCACAATGATCCTCCTACCTCAGCCTTGTGAGAGCCAGAATTTCAGAAGTACACCACCTTGCCTGATTTGTGTGTGTGTATTTTTAATGTACACATTTTTAAAGTAGAAAACTGAAAATAAAGCATTCACCTTTCCATAAATTGTTCTAAGTTTGAATAGCCTACTAGCATTTTCTAAGTATTTTCTCTCACTTTACAATATCCTATGTTGTTCATTTTGTGAAAACCAAATGTACAACAAGCTCCAATTTTAGAGAAAAGAAAATGGTGTCTAGTTTCAGAAACCACTTTGTACCTTCAATTTTCCTTTGAATGTTCTTTCAAATAAGCATTTCAGAGCCTGGAGATCCAGAACTTACTTTACTGCTGGCAGAAGTAACAATTCTTCAGTTCTCAAAACAAGTTAAACAGAACTAATGCATAGGAAAAGCTTCACTTTGAATCTATCTTGAGAATTAAAAATATACTTTAAGTAACAAGTACAATCACACTTGCCATATCTATTTTTTATGTAAGTGCTTGGAATCGGTCATTTAATTCATAGCTATAGATGACCTGAGATTAGTCCTTTGGTTTAGAGAAGAAAACCATGTACAAATGGGCTAACACATTAGCAGGTTTCCAGTGGTTTAAACATTCAAATCTGAAGGAGTTAAATATTAGAACGTCCATCCATAAATAATAAATTACATTACAACAAAAACTTTGTGTTCCATATAGTAAGATAATTAAAGCTTTTATATCATAATTGCATCATCAACCTATAAAATTACTAGTATCAAACTCAATTATGTAGTAATTTCTAAGCTATGACAATGTTGAAATTCTTTCCAAAAATACTCCTAATTCTTTAACTTTCAAATAATTTCATATCTCAGAATTAATTTTGTATCAAAGGGCATTGCAGATCTAATTAGTCCACACTAAGTGGTATTTAGGATATAGCCTGATATCCAGTATTTAATGAACCTGGAACGGAAGTGCTCTTTCAGTCACCTCTGACTAGTTGTGATGCGCATGCCCAAATCATCCACAGCATGTGTCCTACAATCCAGCCACACTGCATTTGCTCATTCTTATTTTACTACAGTATATTTTAAAATGCAAGAAAACTATACATTACATATTGTCTTGCAAGTAAGTGAGGTAGGGCTAAAATAACCACCAACAATGGTTCCACAAAAGATAAAAGCAAACAAGTGACTTCAACTGTGCTGTAATGTTCTTGTGTATATAAACAAAGGCACGAAGCCCATTTTGGTGAATAGATTTTTTTTTTATTGATTCGTGTACACACATCCTGTGGTGTAGTGTAAATGGCAATAACTTCTTACACACTCACTAAAGGGCCTTGGTATTATTGAGTTCCAGGGATTCCTCTTTGACTCCCCACTCATAACAACCTGTCTTCTAGTGTCCCAGTATGAATGTGCATGTTTAATAACCGTGATCAAAATCATAGGAAGCCAGGGACTTTTGTCACTTGGCCATACGAATGATTAGCTTTAATTTTCCACTTGTTTATTCATCATTCCACTCTCTATATACCTCATATCATGCCTTATTCACATGAAGAATTTACACACACACACACACACACACACACACACAGCCTTACATTTCATTTCAAAGGTATATTTGAGAGTGTGCACCTGTATGCAAGCACATACAGACAAACATGTGAGCACACACCCATGGTTTTTAACCATCTAAGACTGTCTACTCTATGCAGATCATGGAATTTGGAGTCACAACTGAGATAGTGTCTGTGCAGTGCCAAAACATCTAGATTAAAAGTAAAACATTCAGTCAACTGTGACCTTGTTTCCAAGTATCTACATGCTTGGCAGCTGGGGAGGGAAAATGTTGTTGAGATGATAGATGTGACTTCTCATTTTCCATCTGGATGGTTTGGCTTCATCTACACAGAGTCCCTGACAGTCCACATTGATGACAAAACAACTTCAGGTTTTAGATTTGGTTTACAGCCCACCCACATGGAGGTAAACACATTAGTTTGAAGAAGAGAAACTGTTGAATGTGTAATCACATCTTTGCTTTCTGCCATGAGAAGTCTCTGAAGAATGATGATCTGAATTCACATCTCTCCTGGCTGTAATTCTACTGTCTCACAAGAGTCTGCCTGGAACTGTCCTCCGCTCAATTGCGCAGACCTGTCAGCCATCTCCTGTAAGATGCACGTCAGGCTGGGCCCTGTGAGCACTGTGAAGCTGGAAATGTTTCTCCAGTATCATCAAACCTAAAAATTAACTCACTGAAAATCACTATGCATTTAAAATAATTAAGTCCATAGTGGAACAAATATGATTCTAGTAGAACATAGGAGATGTTATTCTTTTGTTCACTTGAAAATAGCTTTGAATTGTGCTGGTGGTAGATGTCAATTGAGATAAGAGGTGTAAAAGCAAGGGTATCACACAGTACTTTATTAAATAAATACACAAAAGCTGGGTGAGTTTCTGGAAATTAGAACTACAGATTGCTTCCCTAGTGACAGTGCAGCAGGGAAGTGTCACAACACACAGTGCTCTGAACTGTCAGTGGCAGAGAATTTTTCTAGATTAAATGTTTCTGTGCACAAACATATCCAGCTCTCCCCACTCATGCAGTAGGTTAGGCCTGAGCTAACACGTATTAAAATATTCACATGTGTATGTAGAGATTCACATGCGCTCACATACAGGGACATACCAAAACTATGCTATTTTAAGTGAAAATAAACTTAATCTACCTAGTTTATATTGGCTTGTTCATAGTAATTCATTGAATAGTACAACAGTTCATTATAAGGCACTTACATCTTGACACTATTGATAAACAATAAATTGAAATTAGCCATTTGATCTCTTCAGAATATTATAAATATGTAAAACTTATTCCTGCTGATAGAAATTTAACATTTAGCTATATTTAGCTTTCATAGCAGTCTTAATAATTTAGTCACATTCTTTGAAATAGTAATAAAAAAAGAAACTTCCATCTTCATTTTTATAGCAAAGTTTATCATCTGATTCACTAAGGAATGCATCTGAGGGCTGTTAAAATTTTCTGGCTTCCATGGATATAATTGATACTAATAAATAAACATTAACAAAAACAAGTGGGAAAGTTGGGCTATTGAGGGAGCATAAATTTGTGTGTGAAAATCTTTCAAAACTTGGGGTTAACTTCATATAACTGTAGCATTTATTATTCTAGGAATATTCCTTGCCTTTGTGTAATCATAAATTATGATCATGCAAAAACTGAACAGAAAGCATATATTTCAAAATGCATAGTTTGTATTACACTATCATCCGCTGTAGAAATTCTATCTGAATTTGGAGCAATTCTAAACTACTTGATTTTTGAGACAATTTTTATGTGCGAGCCTTTACTGACCTCATATTCAATAGTATGACTATAATAAGTGAGTAATTTTTAATAGAATAGTATTGTGTATGTTCATATTTCTTAGAATCCTTTTGGTAGAAAATAACAAGGCACAATGAAGTGTCTAGGGCTTCCATGTTAGGAATTTTCATCATTTCATAGAAGAGAAGTGAGATTTTGGACCTTGCTAACACAACTACTTAAAAAATTTTCCAGAATTTATGTTTCTCATAGTTGTTTAATTTCTTTCTGTTATATTTTGGTGGACTTAGTTAACTTCTGTCAGAAGCTACAAAATCTCTAGATTTTCTTCCTCATAGATCAATATACAGAGATTCCACAAATTATGGACTTAGATGCCATTAACACCTCTATTTTCACCTGCAAAGAATGATTGCTGGCAGCACAATTCTCAGAAACTTGTTTTCGTAGGCAATGTATGTGTGCTGATAAAAGGATCTTTGGATACCTAAACACTGGTAATATAAAAAAAAATGAATTTATACATTTCAACCTGTATATAAAAGAAGAAAACAAAAATTTAAATCAGTAATACAAATAATATTAAAAAAGCAGGACTAGGATTATAATAGGCAGTTTCATTTCTAATTTAAAAATTATTTTATTACAAATATAATTTTATTAACTTAATAAAATAATTTTCTTTTCATTAATTGTTTTGGTATTTTAGTAAGGGTCTACGGGGTCTCACTACGTAGCTCGGGCTTGTAGGGATTTGCCTGTGTTTAGCCCCCTAAGAGCTGGGATTATGGACGTGCATCACCGTGCTCAGTCTCCATCACCACCTCAGCATGGGGCTGCGGCAGTGTCGGGCACAGAGTGCAGGGGATCAAACCTCGGCTGCTGTGTCTGCCCAAGCAGGCACGTTAACCTGATGAGCTGTGTAGCTGGCCCTCATCGCAATTTTGTTTTATTTAAACAATACTATTTTATATAAATGTCTTTGTTTTTTATATAAAGGTCTTTTATATAAATGTTTTATATAAAAGTCTTTTTATATAAAAGTTGTAGTCCAAGTCTTCAGTTTCCAAAATTTCACTGCGTTCCAAAATGTTTACATGCAATAGAAAACGTTTTAATAGGGTTGACTTCCCATTTCTCCAAAAACTTGTTTCCATTTTCAGCACATAATGTTCTGAAAAATCTGTTCCAGTCTTCATCTGTGAGTCTGGAATTTTGATGTTAATAGCTGATTTATCGAAATTGGTGGTGCCTCTCTTATTTTTTTCTGAAGTTCCACAATGTTGAAATATATTTTCATGTCCCCCAAAGTGACATTAATATAAATAACTGTTCACACTTGGAATTTACAAATTTTCTTTTTTAACTACGGAAGGCATATAATCCTTTATGTCTGTCCATCTTTATTTCAGATGATCATCAACATTGGTTTTTTTTTTCTATTTTTCTAAAGAATAATTTTATCATAGATACTTATATTTATGTCAAATCTTTCAATATTTCATTATACTTTACTAACATGTTGTAAATATTATTATTGAATTTTATTTGCTGTTTTCTCTCTCCTATGAATACATTTACTACAAACAACACAGCACTGCTACTAGAATCAAGCACACAAGTGGATTCATACATGTGAAATTGGACATGTGTAGTGGGTCAGATGGGGTATGGCCCAAAGAAGTAGCATTCAGGAGCCCCTGATTTCTTTATGTTCACCTTCATAGAGGCAGCTTTTTCTACCTAACCAACCACAGCCAATTTCAGGTCATATAATTTACTTCTTCGTATAGTCATATAATAATATTAGTGTGTGAAAATGTAGCAAGGAGGATTGATCAAGAGGCAGACATTAAACATATGTAACCTGCAATAATCATCTTGCTTACAAATGACTTCTCATACTGACACACAGACCCATGTGATAGGTACAGTCAGAAAGTCCACAGACTGTATTCCCAGTGCTATGAAGTGGCTTCCCCTAGTCATATGATTCAGGCATGGAACATATATAAACATGAAATTGAGAATTCAATTTTTTAAAAATGTATTTGGTACAGGGTATCATTATGCAGCCTGGACTCCTAGTGATCCTCCCCTTTCAGCTTCCCCAGAGCTTGGATTACGGATATGTGCCACCATGTCGGGTGTGATTCTGCATGCCCCAGGATGAAGCCTGCACAGCATGCAGTGCTGGGGGAGCCTGGGGTTTTGCACTTGCCTAGGCAGGCACTTAGATCACCGAGCCACCTCCATAGCCCTAAATTTGAGCATTAGAAATTGATATCTACACATAATAAACATGTTTTGTGCACATAGTTTATAGAATTATCTTATAGTAATCACACAAATAGTGAAATAGAAAAGAATGCAAGAAAACTCTCCATGTACCAAAGACTCAAAGAATCCAACTGAGGGCCTGGATCCCAGAGCAAGGCCCTGAATGAGGCCAGCTAAAGACCTAGAGTCCAGCACAATGCTCCCCCATGAGTCCAGCTTGAGGCCAAGAGCCCACGACAATATCTCATATAAATCTATTTCATGATTTCCACCGAGTAGGCCCCAAGGTCACTACTGGACACTAGAAAGTTTATGCCAGTGGGGTGAAGGATCTGTGCTAGCAGCTGAGGGATCTGAGCTACAGCCAGGAAGCAAATGGCATTCAAAATAAGGACCAGAGCTCCCCCAAGGTGAACCATATGTGTTCTTAGCAACAACACACTCCTGAGCTTCTCTGATGATGGGAACAGCTGCGTTCCTGGCAGGACAGCCAGAATGGCAAGCTCCTCTAGAGCAGCAACAGCACGCATGGAGAGCCAACGGCCCCTAAGAGCACCTCTTCTTCTCCACGCTTGTTTTTAGCCAAATGGTCAAGAAGAAGTTTACTTCTTCTCCAGTTCTTCTTTGTATGTTGTTGGCAACAATCCTCAGGTGGACCTCACACACCCAGCACCACATTAGCTCTTGTCAGCTGGGTGTCACAGCTGACTACCAGTTGTCAAACTGCCACTTAACCTGTATGTAAATTTTATTTATTCTCATTGGATTTGTATTTTAACTTCAATGATCACTGTCTTTAAATACACACCAGAGGGCATGGTTCACTGTATTATTTATTTGAGAATGCAATTTATTGCTTGTCTTCTTTTATTTACCAATTAAAATATTGTACCCAAGGAAATGAGAAAGTTAAAACTTCACTGCATATTATGGAATCCCTATTTTTTATTTAGTGGAATTCTATGTCAAATTCAAAATGTTTTTTAACTATCTTTTATTCTCTTTCAAATAAATAAATAATCTTCATTCCATTACCAAGGGATAAAATGCGTTGCAAACAGAATTGATATTCAAACAACACTGAGTTCAGGAAAAAAATGTAATCAGTGAAGGCTAATTGAAACAGAGGTCTCCTAACTAGAAGACATTAGAGAAATGCTAGTAGTACAAAAACGAAATGTCCTTGTTGTTTTTAAGAAACAGATAATAGGGGAAAAATGACAGAAAGAAAGCAAAGAGTAGGGAAGTGGAAAAAAGAAACAATGAAGAATCTGCCACACTTCACACCAAAATTATATTTATGTCCAATTATTGGGATTTTATCATTTCACTTTCTCTTTAGGGGTTGTCCAATTCGTTCATTTATCTCCAGATTTCCTTTAGTTCTTCATCCTCTGTTGTGCTTCAGAAGGAAGGTCTGACCTTTTAAACTTCATCTCTTTGAAACTGGCCTCTGATATGTTTTGAGACCCTGAATTTGGATTATTGCCACAAATTGGAAGATGTTTAGCTGTACAATCCACTAAATTATTGCTAGTCAATAAACTCAAGATAATGATAATTTCCAGTAGAGTTGCATATGATTAAGAAACTCAGAAATCCAGAAAGTATTTTTTACTTCCAAAGAAAAAATGCCTAAAGGTAGAATTTTAGTTTTGAACTAGAGAACATCCTAGAGGGCATCAAGCAAATTACGGCACATCAGCAACTTCTTAATCACTTGTTTTCATGTAAAACTAAAACATGGAGATAGATTTAGTCTATATATTGAATCAAATGTCTGGAGAATTACTGTAGAGTTTCACTTTTCTTGGAGAAAAAAATATGTTTACAATGAATATGGAGAGATACTCATTCATATGAATTTGTGTTGAGAAACATAAGGGATCAAAAAACACCAGTGCACTGAACTTTCTGTCCAATGAGCGCATTATTTCTAATTGTATCCCAGAGGAATTTCTACATAAAAAGACATTTTCTTTTTGCTTAGGAACTGTATTAACAAAATAAATGCATTTGTTAATCTCTTCTCTGCAATCTCTTCTGCAGACAAACATACTACATATTATTAAGTGAATTTGTATGGGGAAAAGAAGGTCATCTATGGTAAGACAACCTTGCAGAACTTAAGATATTATTATTTAGAAATGAAAGTAAATGTGCAAAAATAAATATTGACATTTCAAAACTATTTCAAGTTACATGCAGTTTTGAGGCTTCTGCTTCATGGTTTTGAATCCTTAATAGTTTTTTCAAACTCATTTTACTGTATGTAACACTATAAAAGGTGCTAAAAGTATCTTCAAAGTTAATCTTGTTTATTAGTGTCAGTAAGAAGCATGACATGTCTAAGTGACATGAGACACTTCTATACATTCACAAAGCTTTAGTATATGGTTTATTTCATTGCTTGGGAAAGGATGTGATTCAGTTTTTTTCTTTATCAAATTATAAGGGAACACAGGTTATTGCAATATGTGATACTTATCTTGCATATATTAAAGAACTAAATTATGCTGCTGCATAATCAGTTTGAAATGATAAATAGGTACTTTCTGGAAATGAGTTGTATAGTTAGTAATCTTGAAATACTTCAGTTATCAAGGAATTTCCATTTCTCCAAGGAAATCCCACTTGGAAGCTGATTGAAATATATTAGCAATAAGCTTAAAGCAAGTGCCCAAAATTAAAAACTTACCAAAAATTTCAGACAATTCAAATGAATTTTTCAAAGGAAGATTGTATGAATTAGAAAACTTGCCTGTATTGAGAATGGAAAACACTTTTCAGTTCCAGATGAATTTTTATTTTTGAAAATTGGATATAGAAAATATTTCAGCTTTTGCAATGGAAATGAGAAATATGGAGGGACTTTGAATTTTAATTATGCTACCTCATATTATAAAAAGCTTATCATAAAATATACTATGATTTTGTAGCACATCTTTACTCCATCATGGTGAAGGTTTTTTTTTTTATTTATTCAGATAAGTGAATAGGTAATTAAACATAAAAGTTTGCAATCCAAAGGACGTAACTCAATATATATTACTTAGTCTCTCCTAAATGCATAATTAACAAATATAATTTCTTCATATTATATATCATTTAGAAGTATTTGTCTATCTATTGATCTGACTTATTTTCCTTATCCAATGTCTATGAACGTCTATGGATGTTCCTTAATCACTATTGTTCCTAATTAAAAACTCCCTTGTCTGAGTCCCTTTACTGATTCAGTGATGTAGAACAGGTGTAACCAAGCGGAAGCTTCCAGGTAAATCAGATTCACCTGATTTGTTTGCTGTGTTCACGCACAAATACCCATCACCATACTTACCATAGCTGCTTTGTGGCTATAGTGACAGAGTGAAATATTTGTGAAATGATCATATGGAGTATAAAGCTGACTATATTTATTGTCTGATACTGCAAAGGAAGTCTTTGCTGAATCTTAGTGTATGGCAAAACACAGGACCCTGAATATCCTAACAGAGATCCCTTCTTGGTAGCTATCATGGACAAACCAGTTTGGCTCTTTCTATTTATTTTAATATACAAGGTTAATTATCAGAGTGCTTGCAGCAGTGGTCTGGTGATCAATGATACGGCAAAACTCAAACTTTAAAAGACTGACCTAATCAAAATATCCTTTTTAAAGAACTAGTTGTTCCCATTATCATTCAATATTTTCTATTAAAATGTCCTAACATCTATAAAAGTATTCCTATTATTCATGTGAAATAAATAAATTTATTTACACATTAAATCACCTATTTTCATTGATCCACATTTTTATCCATTTGTTTTTTGTTTTAATTTTTGTATTTTAGGGACGGGTATTCAGGGGTTAGAGGGCTCACTACTAGATTAGACTTGTAGTGATCCTCCTGGTTACAGCCTCCCTAGAGCTGGGATTACAGACATGTGCTACCATGCCCAGTCTCAGTTGCCATTTCATTGCATCATGGGGTCAGAGCCAGCATAGCAGGCCCAGGGATCAAACCCCTGGCCCTTGTGCCTACTCGCGGATGCTTTAATCTGCTGAGCCATTTGGCCAGCCCAAAAATATTGGATTTTTTACCTCTTTTTTCCCTCTGAAACTGAGGATTGAACTCTTCGCCTTGTGCTTGCTAAGCAGGCACTTATACCACTGAGTTATATCCCCTTTTTTATTATTCTTAATTGTATAAAAATAAAATCATTATAAAAAGTAAGCACACATTAGAATTAAAACATAAAAAATTAGAAGTGCTACAGAATTTCCTTTAACAAAGTAATATGAATTTCACAGTATTGTTGCAATAGTGTTGTCTTCAAAACAATTATTCATCTTTCTAGATATACGCATGTAAAATTGGAATAAGAAAGAAATGTGTAATTGCCTGGCAAGGACAAGGTTCTGAGTTCAATCCCTGGTACCACACAAAGAAAGGAAAACAGAAAAATGTGTAAGAAGTTAAGAAGAGAAAAAGTATATAAAATTGTAAAATGGGGATGAAAAAAATTAAAGCATTGACTGCTTCTTTCCAAGACCAGCAGAAATCCACAGTACAGTTTTCCAAACTATCCTCCTTACATACATAGATATATCCCTTTCCTTCACTCTCTCCTGTCTTCTTCTCAGCTCAATAACTCTTTCATTTTTAATAAGCTCAATCCCTTTTCCTAGATATATTCTGAGTTTAAGATTTCATTTTCTCTTTCAGGTTCTCACACAAAGTAGACAATATAATGTTAACACACGTTGATCTGATGTGTTTCACTTAAGATTATGTTTTCTAGTTCCATCCATTTAGCAACAAAAGACTCAAGCTTATCCTGTTCTATAGCCAAATAATATTCCACTGTGTAAAATAGTACATCCTCTGTATCCTTTCCTCATTTAACGGGAGTCTGTGTTGTATCCAGGATTTAATTATGACAAATTCAGCTGCTACAATATTGAGCTGCCCATATATTGCATTGGTACATGGTTTTCAGTTCTGGAAAAATACTCAGGAAGTATAGAGCTCGATTGAATAGAATCTCCAATCCTAGCTTCTTATGGAATCTCCACAGTTATTTCCATAGTGATTGTACCAGTCTGCACCAACAGTACAGAAGGATTGCTGTTTCTCCACAGCCTCTAATGCATTTGTTATTGGCTGACTTCTTGATGTTAGTCATCTTTGCTGGAATGAGATAGAATATCAATGTTGTTTTAATTTGCACTCTTGAATGACAAATGTTGTTGAGCATTTTTTCTTACATTTACTTGACATTTGTGTTTCTTTCTTTGCAAAATGTTTATTCATCTCAGATGCTCACTTTTGGATTTAGTCTTTAAATTTGTGGGACCTGATTTTTTAAAATTTTTTATGTATCCTAGTTAGAAGGCTTTTGTCAGAGGTACACTTGGATATGACGTTTTCCAAGTTTGTGAATTTTCTTTTTAGTCCATTGGAGATTTACTTTGAAGTTCAGAACACTTCAAAGATGTGAGATTCCAGTTATCGATTCTTTGAAGTATTCCCTGTGCCATTTGGTTTTTGTTCATGAACTCTCTAACTACCCTTATGTCTATGATTTCTATCATAATTTTCCTCCAGAACATTTGGTGTTTCTATTTTACTATTTAAATACCTGATCCATTTTGTCTGTAACTTTGTGTATGGTGATAGGCACAAATCTAGCATTAGCCTCCAGCATGTGTAAAGCCAGCTTTTCCAGTAGCAACCATTAAAGAGGCTATCTTTCTACTAGCAAGTATGTTATGCCCCTTTATCAAAGATAAGGTGGCTGACTGTTTTTGCCATTGTGTCTGCATCTTCAAATCTGTTCTATTTATCCTCAGGTCTGTCTCTATCCCAGTACCATGCTGGTCTATAACAATATTTTACAGTATAATTTTTATCATGGATTGTGATACTTCCTGCCTTTCCTTTGTTTACAAGGATTCCTTCTGATATTCTGCATCTACTCTGGATCCAAATTAATTTAAAGAGAGTTTTCTCTAGCTCCATTAGGTATGCTAATGCATTGAGATTGCATTGAATCAATTTTGTGAATATGGCCATTTTCACAATGTTGGTTCTTCCTTTCCAGGAGTGTGGAATATTTTTCCATTTTCTCAAATCCTCTTCAATCTCTTTTCTCATACTACCATAATTTTCACTGTATAAATTGTTTATGTGCTTTCTGAGATTGATTTCTATGTATGTTATTGTGAAAGGTGTGGTTTCCCAATTTCTGTCTGAGTATACTAATTCTTTGTATACAAAAATCCTACTGATTTTTGGACACTGACTTTGTATTCTGCTAATAATTGAATTTGGTCTTTAAATCTATAAGATTCAATGGAGTTTTCAGGGCCTGTACATAGAATATCATGTGATCTGTAAGTAATGATAATTTTTATTTTTATTTCCCAACTCTTATTCTTTTTATTTCTTTGTCTGTTCTAATTACTCTGCCTAATGTTTCCAGAACTATATTTAATGGTAATGGAGATAGTGGACATCACTGCCTTCTTCCTGATTTCTAAGTGAAGGCACTCAGTTTTTGCCCATATAGTACGATGTTGGCTGTTCAATTCCCAAAGATGGCTTTTATCAGGTTGAGATACAGACCATCTATTCCAATGCTTTGTAGGGTTTTTATCATGAATGAGTGTTGGGCTTTGTCAAAACCTTTTTCTGCATCTATCAAGATGGTCATGTGGTTTCCTTCATTTTATTGATGTGGTGCATTACATTTGTGGATTTGCATATGTTGAAGCATCCCTCCATTCATTGAATAAATCCCACTTGTTCATGATGCATAATCTTCTTGATGATTTGATGTATTTTGTTTGCTAGTATTTTAATGAGGATTTTTGAATCTATATTCATTACAGAGAATGGAATGTAGCTTTTTTTTCTCAGTTGGATATTTCGCTGATTTGGGAATCAGAGTGATGCGTGTGGCTAGTAATGAGTTTGAGAGATTTTATTCCCTTTCAAGTTCAATGAAGAATTTGAGAAAAGTTAGCATTCAATCTTCTCTAATTCTGCTGTGAATCCATGAGGATCTAGATTTTCTTTTTGCTTGTTTTTTTCTTATTACACTTTCAATTTCATTACTTGTTATTGGGTTATTCAGAATTTACTTATTTTTTGCTAAACTTTGGCTTTTCATATGTATCTAAGAAACTGCCCATTTCTTCTGTATTTTCCATCCTGTGAGAATAAAGATTTTAGAAGTAAGTATTTGTGATCTGAATTTCTCTAAGGTCTGCAGTGATTTCTCCCTTTTCAATCTTCATTGAATGAATTTTTTTCTTTCCTTTTTTGGTTAGATTGGCTAGGGTTTTATTAATTTGTTTTATGCTTTCAAACAGCTATTTGATTCTTTCATTTTGTGCACTGTTTTCTTCATCTTGAACGAAATAATTTGTACCCTGATTTATATGATTTCCTGCCTTCTTTGGGTTTTGGACTTGACTTGCTCTTTCTTCTCTTAGAGCTTTAGGTGAAGTATAAGATAATTTATTTGGGCTTGTTCTGTTATTATAATATGTGAATTGACTCTTACAAATTTTCATCTTAAGAGAGCTTTCATTGCATTCCCCAGGTTTGCTAAATTGTACCTGCATTATCATTTTATTTTAAATAAAATGCAACAAATGTATTTATACATTTATTACAATAAATCTACAATAAAATGTATTTATTGTAAAATACAATAAAATGTATAGTGTAAAATATTTAACTTAATTTGTGACCCATTGGTTATTTAACAGGTTGTTATTTAATTTCCATCTGTTTACAGTCTTTTTATAGTTTCTTTTGTCAATGATTTCTAGTTTTATTGCACTGTGATCAGACAGTATACGTGAGATATTTTCCATTCCTTTGCATTTACTTAAGAATGCTCTGTGTGCTAGTATATGGTTATTTTGGAGAATGTCCTATGTGCAGTTGAGAAGAATGTGCAATCTATTGTTTCTTGGTGAAACACTGCATAAAGTCTACCAAGTCATTTTCTTCACAAGTTTGGTATAGTTCTGTTTCTTCTTTGCTTACTTTTTTTTTTTTTTTACTTTTGTTTTATTGAAGTACAAATATTGATGAGACAGTTTTAAGATACCTTGACAAGATGGATTTGATAAACTAATACATTGCAAACTGTTTTCATAATATTTTGGTATCATAAAAGGTGTATACATGATATTATACTTACAGACATTATTATACCATATGTCTCTTATCAGTAAATTAAGAGACTGTAGCTGTTTGCATATCTTATTTTTTATACCTGAATTACATCAAAGATTCAATAATTAATACTTTCTACCTTGTTATATTCCTAGCGGTTGTCCATAGTCCTAGAAGCCGACATAATATCCTGTCCAACCACCATTAGTGCAAATCTTGCCCCTCACAGAATTATGTACAAGCACAGCATTATCAATCCCAACTGTACTGTCCATACACACACATCATAATTTTTCCATTCTATACCCCTTCCTTGCTCTACACCTGTCAGAGATGGGCACTCCATTATCATTCAACTAACTTAGGTGCTTGAACTCGACAACACAATCCAACACAGTCCAGCATTCCACAACAATAGTGAGTTATCCGAAGATGTTGTTGACCATAGCCATTTACAGCTCAGCTTAATATTATGGGCCCGTGATGTATACTTCAGTTTTATACTTTTCTGCTGGATGGTTAAGACCTAGATAGATCAAGACTTATATACCAACAAATATACTTTATGTTTCTTATGAGGTCAGTGAGGTCCCCTCAGGGTTTTTCTTGTAGTTCTGTACATTATCCTGTAGATCCTTTGTCTGTGTCATCCATGTGGATGAGTCATGGCCAATGCTTGACCAGTTTGCTCTCCGTGAGAGCGTGAGAGAAAGTTTTCTCTCCATGTGACTCTCCCCAGGCACACTATAGAACTTCCATCTCTTTCCTCTGTGGCTCCATAATCTCCTTGTTCAGAAAATTTGGAGCTCAACTGAGTTTCATGATGTTGCAGTACAAGTTCTCCTATGTCCTGAGTCTTCGCTGACCTTGAAAGGCTAGGGCCAAAATGTTGGCTGGCTTTGTGGCTCTTTTATTTCTCCAACTTTGATCTGTGAACTTAGGTTGTTAACCATCCAGAAGAAAAGCTGATTAGTATCCTGCAGCATATGCCATTCACTTTGCCTTATCTAACTCAATTGATTTTAGTTGTTGTTGTACATTTCCATTTGTATTTCTGCTTTTTGGTTCTTATACTAGGAAGACTATATGATATTTACAAATGTGTATCTGATTTATTTCACTTATGAGTATATGTTCAAGTGGCATCCACTTCAGTATAAATGCTTCAAACTTATCATTCTTAACAGCTGAGTAATACTCCATTATATAGAAATTCCACTTCTTTTTCAACCATTCCTCAGGTGATGGACATCTAGGTTGTTTCCAAGATTTTGCTTTCACACGTTGCACTGCTATAAACATAGGTACACATATATCACTATGATACAATGTTTTCAGTTCCTTTGGGAAAATTCCCAGTAGGGGGATAGCTGGCTTGAATGGGATTTCTAGTCCTACACTTTTGAGGAGTCTCCACACTGACCTCCACAATGGTTGTACCAGTCTACATTCCCACCAGCAGTGGAGAAGTGTTCCCTTTTCCCCATAACCTCTCCAACATTTGTTGTTGGTTGATTTCCTTATGATAGCCATCCTTTCTGGAGTGAGATGGTATCTCAGTGTTGTTTTTATTTGCATTTCACAGATGACTAGCGATGTGGAGCATTTTTTCATATATTTATTCGCTTCTTTAATTTCGTCCTCTGAGAAGTGTGTATTCATCTCAGATGCTCATTTCTGAATTGGGTCTTTAAATTTGAGGGCCCTGTTATATCTTAGTTCTTTATATATTCTAGAAAGTTGCCTAGTTGATTATGTGTTTATGATGTTGGTGTGAAAAGCTGTGCACCTGCTCATGCTGGGCCCACAGAACATAACTCTCCTATGTCCTGCAGCTCACTCAGAGCACTACTAAGTTTTTAAAAGTTTGGACTGGCATTACGGTTTTATTATTACTCATTAATTTTTGGGTTTGTTAAAATTTATCTTACATAGCAGGGTGCACCTACATCATATATATATATATATATATATATATATATATATATATATATATATATATATATATATATATATATAATTGGTATTTCTTCCTCTAGTAGTTTTCCCTTAACAAGTATGTAGTGAACTTTTTTTATCTATTTTGATAATTTTTGGTTTGAAATTGATATTGTCAACAATCAGTATAGCAATTTCTTCTTTGTTCTGATGGTTTTAGTGTATGAATTAACTTTTGCGTTCAGTGTGTTTCTTGTATGGAGCTTATTCTTGGATTTTGTTTCTTACTCCACTCTGCTAGTCCATTTCTTTTGATTTTTGAATTTAGGCCATTTACATACATGGTCATAACATATATATTGGCTTATCTTTTTCATGTTATTTTCCTCTTATATGTTCTGTACTTTTTCCTTGTTTTAATTACTTTCTCTCTGGTGGTTCCTTTCTGCTATTCTTGAAGCTGTGATCACTTGTATCTCTTTCTAGAATATCTGACAGTACGTTTTGTAGGGTTGGTTTGGTGGTCATGAATTTCTTCAGTTGTTCTTTGTTATGAAAGCATATTATTTTGGCATTGAATTTGATAGATAGTGCTGCAGGGTATATCAGTCTGGGTTGGAAGTTATTTTCTTTCATGACCTGAAATACTTCAGTCCAAATTCTCTCTGATTTGATGGTTTCTATTGAGAAATCTGTCATGATTATGATGGGCATTCCATTGTAGGTGATGTGTTCCTTTTCTCTAGAAGCTTTTTATATTCTTTTGCTGAGTTTCTGAGAACTTGATTATTATGTGTCTGGGTGTAGATATATTGTTGTTAGGGCTTTGTGGAGTTCTATATGCCTCACTTATCTGCATGTCATATTCTTTTATCATCTTTGAAAATTTCTTCTGCTAGTACTTCTGCAAATAGTCTTTGTATGTCATTTGTGCTGTCTCTCACTTCTTCATTGACAGTTATTATTCTTATAATTTTTTGTATCCTCTTGTGACTACTGAATTGTTATTTCCTGGTTCCCTGTTAGTTTTAAGAGATCTTTTTTTTCATTTTCATAGCTGTAGCACTGTGCTTGAGGTCCAACAACAAAGGACAGCAGTCAAGAAAGAGTTGTTTACTGCAACTAAAAAAGATATAGATAGAAAAATAGAGGATGCAAAAATAATGGAAACACTGAAGAATTCCCAGTGTCTCCAAAAGTGCATTAATGGCTTCAGAAAAGCTGTGCACCTGCTCATGCTGGCCCCACAGAACATAACTCTCCCATGTCCTGCAGCTCACTCAGAGCACTACTAAGTTTTTAAAAGTTTGGACTGGCATCAGCAGAAGCTCCAGAACTAGTGCTTGGGCCGAAGGTCGGTCAGAGCTTTCCAGACTCCCTCAGGCTGCGCAGAGTCTGCAAAAGTTGCTAAATGGTTTCACAAAAGCTGGAACACAGCCGGGCGTGGTGGCGCAGCCTGTAATCCCAGCACTCGGGAGGCTGAGGCAGAGGACTGTAGTGAGTTCGAGACCAGCCTGAGCTACAAGGTGAGCTTAGGGCCAGCCAGAACTGCATAGTGAGACCCTGTCTCAAAAAGACAAAAAAAAGAAAAAGCTGGAACACATTGATTTTAGAAATAAAATTAGATGAGTAACATTCAGAAAACTCAAATTCCAGAAGATATTTAAATGCATCATCTTTCATAGGCAAATATGAGAAACATTTTTAATTTTAAGATTAGAAAATTTGTTAAACTTCATCTCATATTCAATGCAAGACATATTTTTGCAATCCTCAATTTTCATGATTGTATAATTTTAGTTCATTAGATAATAAAGTTGTAAGTATATTTATTGAAATGTCTCAAAAATGTTTGCATCATATTTGTTAGGTTCCTTCCACACATTACTTTCATAATTAAACATGCTAGTACATATAAACTTTGAGCAATGAGCCTGATAATTATCTATTTTTTATATGAAATAACTAAGTGATTATTCACAAATACCTTCTAGGCACTATTATATTTTTAGGAAGTTATTTTTTGACATAAAATATCATTCTTCCAGAACTCTAATAATCATGGGGAAGGACAACATTTGAATAAAAGAAATCTGAATGTGTTGTTTTAGATATTTTAAACATATTTTCCCTGAGTGGAAAACATTTTAGTGAAAATATCTCATCATCTCTTCATCAAGCTAGAAACTGAAAGTTAAAGTCTAAAACTATTTTTTTTGTCTAAATTATCTCTTTTTGTATCTACTCACAGGCTAAAAACAACTGGATTTCAAATAAGTCTTACTAAAAATGGGATCTAGGTCCCCAGTCTTGCAATGAGTTTTAGTAAGCAGGATGAGCTAAATTTCTGCAGAGCTCACAGGCTAATAGACAAGATTTTTTTCATGTATTATTATGAAACATTAATCATTATCAAAAGCTCCTATATGATTTGCAGATGGCACTTATGGAATTGCTCTCAGTGCATCTCCAGAAACTTCAGCACAAAATTCTCTGTGCAGACAGATGGCATAAAGAGCACAAGTCATTTTTGTGGTTTGGTTCCTTGAGCTGCACTGAGTATGCAGGTGAGTATTAGGTGAAAAGAAGACTCTCCAATTCATCTCTACATTGTGGCTTGGAATAAATGAGTCAGAATTACAGTGAAACTTCAGTTCATGAACCTCATGAACTGCATGTTCATGCAGTTATGGGAAGGCTCACCACATTCATGCTCGTGAGGACAAGGTGGCCATGGCTGTGTTCTTCAGTAAATATGCAGAGTCTGAAAACAAAAAACAAAAAATTGTGCTGTACACATGTTTATAAACCAGTTTCTTTGTAAACAAAAGCATCTGTGAGTCAAGGTATGACTATCCTCTTAGCTGAAGCTTTAAAGCATAAAACTTGGTTGTGAGAAGACAAGACAGAGTATCTTTAAACTCTGTGGAAGTGTGCAAATGAAGTGCTCTTATTCCATTGTTTCTTTTTTAGGAATTCTTGGGACCAAAGCCAGGATCTCGAGGGGGCAAGTGCTCTATTCCTAAGCTACATCCATAGTCAGAGATCTTCATTTTCTTTACTAAGAATATCAAATGATATATATATGCAGATCTGACAATTAAAATTCAAGAATTTCAATTTTTACTGTTTGATAAGAATAACCACATTCAAACAACTACAATTTTTTTGGTTGGTGCGGATGTAAAGAAGATATACTTCTAGCTATTATGACTATTATTAATATTAGTATATTTTATGTATTTTACTTTTCAATGGTAAATGTAAACACTTACAAAAACTATGCATAATATAAATGAGTAAACAGGATCTGAGGTTATGTTTGATCACAGATAATATAATTTATTAAGTATTACAATCTGAAATACATTAGATTTATTCCAAAAATAAAAGAAAGAAAGAAATAAAAAGACTATGGAGGTACCTCAATGGCATAAGAGCCTGCCTGGCAACTGCAAGGTCATGAGTTCAATCCCTGGTACTGGAAAAAAAAGTGCTGTTATTTAAAAAAAGGATCAAATTTTTAACTTATTAATTTTTAATAGTACCTGCAGAGCAAATTAAGATGCGTAATAGTTGTAACAACTACATTATAATTACTAAGTTTTATTCCTGTGCTCTTACTTGTATTTACCTACATGACATTAATTGTTTGAGAGCAATTTTCAATGCTTTAGATGAGAAAATATCTCTCCCTTCACTAAATCTTTCAAACTGCTGCTTTTTAATTTCACGATGAAGGAGTGCTATTTTAATTATGGCATTATCACATTAAACTCCTCAGCTCATCCTGAGCCAATCAACTGAAAGGGCTGTGTGAAAAGCAATCAATATAGTAATTTCATTTATGCATTATTTTCACAGGGACTCTTTATCATGAGATATGCCAATCAGTTTCATAAATGATGAAGTTCTTACTTGGCGTGTAACAATCTGAAGACTGTTTACAAATCAGCAGTGCTATTAGATGAAATAGAAAATCCTGTAACATAAAGGAAATCTCAGGAAAGTCTACCACATCGATCTTAAGGCAAATTCTCTCAGAATGACCTGAGAATGGGACCGCATGAGTACACCCAGAAGGATATCTTGTTATTATACTTTCATCTTTATTATGCCAAAGGAGATTTACAGTATAAATATTTAGAATTTCTTGGGCAATATCCTTATTATTGCCTGCACACATAATTTATTTGGCACTCAAATATATATATATATATATATATATATATATATATATATATATATATCCATAAATGTATTACAATACATCAACAGAGCCAAAGACAAAAATTACATGATTTTCACAATATACACAGTAAAATCCTTTGACAAAGTCCTATACTCATTCTTGGTAAAAACCCTAGAGATTATCAGAAAAGATGATCTTAACTCAGCCTCATAAAAGCCATCTGTGATAAACCAACAGCTGACGTCATTCTCAATGGACAAAAACTGAAAGCCTTCACGTTAAAGTCAGAAACAATACAGTGGTGTCCACTCTCACCATTACTGTGCATTACAGTTCTGGAAACATTAGCTAGAGCAATTAGATACTTCAGAGAAATAAAAGGAATGAGAATAGTAAAGGAAGAAATAAAATTATTGTTATTTGCAGGTGACATGACGCTCTCCATGGAAGGCCCAAAGAACTGCACCAAGACACTTGTAGATTTAATAACCAAGTTCAGTAGTGTAGCAAGGTATAAAGTCAACACCCAAAATGCAATAGTATTTTTCTACACAAACAAAAAAAGGCACCAAGAGACAAATTAGGGAAAACAAGATTTTCACAGTAACATCCAAAAAAGGAAAAAAAAATAGAAATCAGTCTCACAAAGAAAATAAATGATTTGTACAGTGACAATTACAGTACTCTGATAAAAATACTATTTAAGAGGATTTTAGAAAATGGAAAGATATTCCTTGCCCCTTGATAGGAAGAACCAATATTGTGAAAATGGCCATAATCCCAAACAATGCAAGCCAAATTAAAATACCATTAGTATACCTCAAACATCTAGAAAAAAAACCATTCCTCAAATTCATCTGCAACCAGAAGAGACCCAGAATATCAAAAGCAATCCTGGAAAACAAAGAAAAGACAAAAAGCATCACAATCCCTATTCTACAAAGCTACTCATGTAATCAGTATGGTAACAAGGGGAAACAATAAAGGACTGGTGAATCAATGAAACAAACTAGGAGATTGCAAACACAACTATGAACACACCCAGCCTCCTGATCTCTGACAAAGGAACTAAACATGTTCACTAGAAGAATGCCTATTTAATAAATGGTGATAAAAAACTAGCTGTACACATGTTGAAAGCTAAAATTAGATGCATGTCTATCACCATACACTAAACTACAATAAAAATGTATTAAATATTTAAATATTAAAACAGCAACAATATGTTATCTGGAGGAAAAATTAGATAGAAATCTTGAAGACATAGGGTAGGGGGAGAACTATTGAACAAAAACAAATGCACAAGAAATACTACAAAAAAATCAAAAACTCAGATGACATTACTTTGAAAAGATTCAAAAGGCTAGGGAGTTAGCTCAGTAGAATAAGCACTTGCCTGGCAAGTGCAGAGTCCTGAGTTCAATCGCCGGTACTGAAAAAAAAAAAAAAAAAGATTCAGCACATCAAAATAAATCACCAACTGGGGAAAAGAAAATTATAACTGACTGTGCCTTGGCAAAGGCCTTCTGTCTACAACATATAAAGAAAGTTAAAAAATCAGACCCCCAAAATTCAATGACCCAATGCAAAAATGGACATGAGATGGAAATACAGGTACAGAAATACACTTGGCAAATAAACAATGAAAAAAGTGCAACATTATGGGTTTTTTGATAAATGCAAATTAAACAACCCTGAGATTGCATGTCACCTCAGAAATAATGTCTAACATCAAAAAGTCAATCAATATATAACAAATGTTGGAGGGGGTGGGGAGGAAATGGATCCTTTCTCTCCTGTTGGTGGGAGTGCAGATTGGTACAATCACTATGGAAATCAGTGTGGAGACTCCTCAGAAAACTGGGATTGGAGATCCCATTCAACCCAGCTATTCCTCTCCTGGGTATTACTCCAAATGAACTGAAAATCTCATACCACACTGATACATGTACAGCTATTTTTGTAGCAGCACAATCTGTTATACTAAATGTTGCAAACAACCCAAATGCCCATCAACTGAGGAATGGATAAAAAAAAAATGTATGTTAGCACACTGGAGTATTATTCAGCTATAAATAAAGATTAATTTTAGACTTTTTTTCATAAATGGTTGCAACTATAGACAAAACTCTTAAGTAAAATGAATGAGAGCAACATATGAAACATTGTATTGTGTCACTAGAGTAAGAACCTCAGTAAGAAAAAATAAATAAAATAAAATCTAAAAGCTACAGTAGATACAGTGAAAAGGGAATGAACATCTTCAAAGGAAAGGAATTACAGAATTAAGAGGAAGGACAGAAGGTGAAGAAGGTATATATCTATGCAGGATCGTTTGGATAATTATGCTGTCGATTTCTGCTGGTTCATGGAAAGGAGCAGTGAAAGCTTAAAGTTGTTTTGTTGTTGTTGTTTTCTTTCCTTAATTTACTTTTTTTGTTTTTGTTTATTTTTATTTTATTGAAGTACAAATATCACCCTAATTTCTTATAACATTTATTCCCAATTTTGCATGCATATACCTGTTAATCTAAATATCTAATTTGAGGACAATACTATGCAAATCAACTAATACTGTTGAATTTATATTATTTTGTTTAGTTAAAGTTTATATGATGTCTAATTATTTTATCATTTTGTATTCTCTTTATAATTAAAATAAAAATAGAAAACAATTATATATCATATAATACTCACACATTTTGGTACATAAATATATGAATCTATTGGAACTCATCTGGATCACTACTCAGGAATTATGTCCAAAGAACTAATGAATAAATATTATAATGAAGGAAATAATTTTTGTGCAGGAAGTGCCAATATATAGTAGCTCAAGTAATCTTCATTGTTACAATGACTGGATTAAGGGACTCCTGCATGATGGGGGGACAATGCATATCAGTAGAGTAATGATGTCCATTGATGAATACATTATTAGGAGGTAGTGTCCAGTAGCAGAAGGTTCACTAGCATACGAACCTGTAGGTCACGTATCTTGGTAACGCTCTCCCCCTGTGCACCTCTTTCCAGGCCCTGTGAAGTTTTCACCTTTATGATGCCCGCTTCCCATGAAGGGCTCTTCCTTTTTCCAGCCTACCACAGAATTAATCATCTGAAACCATGAGACAATGTAAACGTCTTCAGTTCTCTCATCAATGGAAACCATGAAAAATTAGTGAACTGGAGAAGTGAGACCATTTCTGTAACTACCTCACTATATAACTCTATAATATTTGGTAGTGGTTGGCCAGAGAAGTTAGGAGTAGTTTTAAGGCTAGAGAAAGCCTAGAAATTCATGCTCTGAGCTGAATGTGCACTTCTCATATGAGTTTAAAACACACACACACACACACACACACACACACACACACACACACTATATATATATAGTTTTTTTTTTTTGGCGGAAGCAGGTATTGAACTCAGACCCGTGTGCTTGCCAGCGAAGCTCTTATTCCACTGAGCCATCTCTCCAGCCCCTCAAAACACACAATATTGATAGGAATGTAGGTAGTAAATTCTGTTCTTATACAGTTTAAGATATAGACAGTAACTCTTTTGAGGTCTGGAAAGAGGCTATGCCTGTCACATTCTGGAAAGGAATTTTTCCATGTCCTGAGATTTTGCAAAATGTTAAATTTCAGAAGTAATTAATTTTTAGAGAAAATTTTGAGATGGATGAAGTTCAAGCTGACTACCATAAGCACTACTCACTGCTTCTACCCAGATATATAGTGAGAAGAAGAAAAGCAGAGAAAAATTATTAGATATTAACTTAAATATACCAAATGCATAATGCTCTGTGTCCCTGTTCCCCCTCAAAGACTCATGAAATCATAAGTGAGGCTTTCTCAGAGCTGCCTGAATCTAGTGTGTGCGACTGACACATGGCCCAATTCTGAGACTAGGGTAGGTGGTCTCTAAATTAGTTCACTTAGTGACTACACCTTGTAGGTTTGGTCCTGTCCTAATCAAATTAGCCTTGATACAATATAAAGGACAGCAACTGGCTTGTCTTGTCTCTTGCATGCACTGTTGCTTTCTACTCACCTAGCACTGTTTAAACCTACTCTGCAGTGCCTGTGTGCCATAACACCCTACCTTGGAGCCAGATGACTGTGGACTGAAACCCCTTCAAACTGAGCTAAATAAGCCTCTCTTGCTCAACACTGAGGGTCAGGTGTTTCTCTCTCCACAATGAGAGAGAAGTAACTAAGACAACAAAAAGTTTTGGCCAACAGAGGATATGTTCCTGAAGCTATTACTGTCCTTAATAAGTAAGTTCAACAAATAGAAGAAGAAAGATGTTTTGAAGGGATCTCAGAAATCCTACTCTATCCATTATAGACTACAGGGTACAACCATATAATCCTCTCATTAAGCGAGAAAACCCTGGGTCATCTGTTCTAAAAAGAACACAGAGAATTGTTTGCTCAGGATTCATTTCCTTATGCCAATGATATCTTAAGCAAGCAGTTTACTGCAGTTGTGGGCCTACTATTGGGAGAATCTAGCATGGTCCATATAATTTTCTTTTTCTCATGTAGCATTTAAGAGTTGTGAGGTTATGCAGGCTTGTACCCAGATTTCAAAAAAGAACCTAGGCTGTGGCTATAGCTCAGTGGCACAGTGCCTGTCTGCGAAGTGCATAATCTGAAGTTCATTTCCCAGTACAAAAAAAAGTAGAAGACCAAGCAAACAGCTTCCAACAGAAGAATACACAACACTATAGGAAAGAAAACAAAAGTAAGGTGAACACCCCAGGAAATCAGAGATGCAAATAATTTGGAATGCTGGTGTAAGAACACTAACTACAATGCACAGATCCTGCCCAAATGAGAGTCCATTCGGGCTGTATCTAATAAGGCCAGGACATGTTGTCCTGGGTTCACCTAATCTCCCGGGGTTGCACAGTTTACCACTATTTCCTCCAAATACCAGACAGAAAGCCACAGGGCATAATGCTTTTACTTCTGCACACCAGTTTGATTCTTCAGTATCTCTCTCTTCAGGAATAATGGTTTTCTCTTATCATTACAACTTGGTAAGATGTAATCTTTTTGATCATTACAGGGTTTCACAGCTAGAAGTTTGCCTTGAATATCACAGAAGATAACATTGCCAATGTTGAGGGAAGGAATTGTTGTGTATTTTATTGCATGCAGGTTAGGTATATCATGTTATGGGGAGGTATGAATATAATTTTGTAATTATCTTTTGTAGGTTAAGGATGGTTTAAAGTGATTTCATTAAATGGCATTTCTTTTTTCTTTTGCTTCTTTTTTTGTGCGGAACCAGGGATTGGACTTATGTCCTTGTGCTTGCCAGGCAAGAGCCATCTCCTCTGACCCTAGATGAACTTATTCTGTTAGTTATAAACTTGACCTGTTCGTAAGACTCTTGGAGATATGAGGTTTTTTTTTTTCGTTTTTTTGGCAGAACTAGGGATTGAACTCAGGACCTTGTGCTTGCCAGGAAGGTGCTTATGCCACTGAGCTATATCCCAGGTCCCTGATGTTTTTGTAAGAGCACTGTACTCTTGAGTCCATCAACACCTTGAGAATCCTGGCTAAATATGCCATAAGGAAGTAGGGCCTAGTTGAAACTAGGCCACCAGGGGCAATCTTTGAAGAGTATATCCTAATCAATGTTCTTCCCATATGTTCTATTTCCTGGCTTTCAAGAATGAGCTGATTTTCTCATGCCTTTTAGGGGAGGTTTATTTTTTGTACTTGGTGCCAAGGACTGAAGCTAGGGCTTTCAGTTTGCTAGGCAAGCATTGTACTGCTGGCCAAAATCACCTCCCTTCACACAATGCCTTTCTGCAATTTTTTAATATGGACTGGTTCTTCTGAAGCAGTGACCCAAATTATCTTCTCTTATGTTGCAGGACTCAAGCATTTTAGCAACCATGAAGATGCTATGTAAAGCAGATATCAATATTTTGTGTCTATGTTTGTTAACATGAACATTCAAAAATTATATTCAAACTGGTCTTTATTTTTTAAAATTAAAAAAAAATATTTTTTTACTTATGTGGTGTAGGGTCTCTCTATGTAGCTCAGATCACGGTGATCCCACTGTCTCAGCCTACCCAGCACTAGTTTATAGGCCTGTGACACCACACCTAGTTTTGGTGGCTGACACAACAATCGTGGGGTTCTTGGTTTAGCATAGCATAGTATGTGGTACTGGGAATTGAACCTGGGTCCTTGTGTTCGCCAGGCAGGAACTTAGACCACAGAGCTATCTCCTCAGCTCTCAAACTTGATTTTAAAAGGACAAAAAATTGCTTATTATGTTACTTTCATTCAAAATTATTTCTTCCTTTCTAGGACTATTACTTAATTTATCATTAATGATCTATAAAATTTTCTTCATCCAGTGGCATAATATGGTAAGAAAACAAAAAGACATCAGCCTCTAATATAGAAAGGCTAACATTTGGAACATACTCAATCTGTTATGCATCGATATTTAGTAGCAGTAATATTGTCACTGGGTGCGAGACCTTTCATTATAAGGTGGCTTTGACCCTACTTACTGCCAGATATTCATAAAACTAAGTGAATAAACACTTCTAAAATTAGCTGTACATGGAAAATTGTCAGGGTAAACACAGTTTGTCCCTGATCATTCAATAACGCAGGACTCTTCCGTCATAAATGACTGATAACACTGCCTGCTATTCCTGCCCAGAATATTTTAGGTAACAATCCTTTCAGTGAAAGCAATTATAATAACACGTCTAACACTTCATCCAGCACTTTGTATGTTCTGGGAACTGCACTAGTGGTCACCTCATTTGATTCTCAAAACAACCTGAGTCTCCTCATTTTTTCTGTTATCTCCTTAGGCACTTTCAACTTGTTTATATCTACTCCGACCCATTGGGCTTCTTGTGACTCCTCAAATCCTACTCTGGCACGTCTAACTTCTCTACAACAATATTCTTGCATTGTATTTATTTTCATATAACACTAAACACACTGATGCTCCTTCCAAAGTCACAAGCATCTCTAGCTGTTTTACTCTTTCAACACAGTATTAAACCACAACAATATGCGTTATACACCTTGTTTTATTTTCTGATTTATATTGTCATTTACTTGAAGGAAAACATCAAGAATGATAATAATATTCTCAGTATATCAAAGCAAGAAATAAAATTTATACATATATAACATCCTTAAATTATATTGAATGAATAAAATAAAAGTAATTACTTCAGATGAATCTGTTTTGGTATCTATTGTACAAATAAGAGAATGGTGCGGCAGTGAGTGATGTTAATCATTTAAGGATTATGTAGGAAATAACTGCAGAATTAAGAATTGAGGCCCAGACCTAATGCTAATGTTCCTTTACTCTTACTTATTTTTACTTTCACACTGGCTATTTGTTGATCTATTATTTTGAGACAATAAGCAGATATTTGCATTACATGATATTTTCAGAAAAATGGGAAGTTTTTCTCTAAAAATAATAGCATGGAGGAAACTGAGAGAAAGAAAAAAGGATTATATTGTGTATGTGTGTGTGTGTATGTGTGTGTGTGAATTTCTCACACTGAATCTAATTATTACAAATATATGCTAATATTATTAAATCCTCCCATTCATTATAAGAACATTTACTATTGTATATATATCATGAAATTAGTACAAAATAATCTGCTCACTGACGATGGAAAGTGATCCTGAGTTATGATAAAACTAGATATAAACATGTAGGTAATTTTTTGTGTTTTCCAATATAATGTAATTGAAAAAACTTTTATGTAATATGTTATTTAAAGAGTGTTTAGAATTGTTTATAGGAATCCTTTATTTCTTTTTTTTTCCCCTTCCTTTTGTTACACTACGGTTGAAATTCAGGACCTTCAGGTTGAGCTACATCCCACCTTATTTTTTTCCCTGTAGTGACACTTACTAAGTCCAAAGTTACTAAGTGAACTTTGCAGAATAGGATTGAACTCACAGTCTTTCTGCTTCAGTTTCCCAGGGCCCTGTGCTTATGAGCTTTCACACACAGACCTAAAAGAACGCTTGAAAGCAATTATTCCACACACTTAAAAGTCATGAGTGAAAAATAATTATGTGAAATAATATTAAATAAAAAATTATAGTTTTGATTTTGTCTTCTTAACTAAATTCTTCATTATTAGAGGCCAGACAAATAAAATCAACACAGATGTTGGATCTGAACAGGGTGCTTGAAACCAACACAGATTTTATTTAATTCTTTAATGAAGAGAGAACGATAACAGATTTTCTTCAACATCACCTTTTTAAATTCCATTTTAGTACACCTCTTTAGAATATTAATTTACTTTAAGATACCCCACTGTGCTAATTATAGTCTAATCTATAATATTCAGTCAGTGTGAGCTATTTGGATATGAGAATATTTACACTCTATAAGCAGCTACACTCAGAAGTTTTGTAATTAATCAACTCTATTGGCATCTATTTCTTAACTTTATAAACGGTCAAAATATTTTATACCAGAAAATAGTAACTTCTAACTATTATGATAATAAAATGCTCAATCTATGACATAAACTTCAGTTACTCCTTCTAATGATATTCATATACCTTCAAACATTCTCCAGGATAAGTCTTTGTCATTCACAACTTACAAGTTTCTTCATGTTGGCTTTTAGAACCCAGCCTCCATTGTGTAGTTAAATTGTAAAAATACCAGCAGTAGACATGATCATAAATCTCCCTCAAATCTAAGATACAGGTGGTATAATATTTTCATTTTAATGCCAATAAATATCCAGGGAGTATATTTCTTATTCATCTTAGTGTAAGTTCAGAAGAGCTCTTCTAGCCAAGTCTCACCAAATCCAAGCATTTCCAGTAGCTACCAAAAAGAGTTGCAAAGACCGCTTGTATTTCAAGGGATATTCAAGGTGGTTGGACAGGATATTGTGTCGGCTTCTAGTACTACGGTCATCCACTAGGAAAATAATTATTGAATTTTTGATATAATTCAGGTATAAAAAATAAGATAAGTAAGCAGCTACACTCTTAATTCACTAATAAGAGATATCTGCTAAAATAATATCTGTAAATATAATATCATGTATGCACCTTGTACAATATCAAAACATTAGGAAAACAGTTTGCAATGTATTAATTTATCGAATCTGTATGGTTAAGGTGTCTTGAAACTGTCTGATTGACATTTGTACTTCAATAAAATAAAATAAAAATTTAAAAAAAGGGATATTCAAAATTCCAAACAATTTGCATTTAATTTTCAAGACTACAGAAATTAAAAAAAAAGATCAGGAAGCTCAAACTAAATGATACCATTATATCTACTGATTCCTATATCTGCTT